>JASAND010001556.1:0-16406 GCA_030248195.1 Trissonchulus latispiculum
CAGCGCCGCAGCGCAGCACGATAGCAGCACCGCACAGCGACGAGGATACTCTCATCGTGTTCAGCGACCCCGATTTACTATATAAGGGCAAGCTTTCAGGCAGTTTCAACTTGTCCATTTCAAGTTACAGGGCGTGCTGTACGGTGCTGCACCTGCAGCGTCGCTGCACCTGCAGCGTCGCTGCGGCTGCCGCATCGCCGTGCAACGCAATAGCGGCACCACACGGAGAAGCAAACATGCCCATCGTGATCAGCGACCCCGATTTACTATATATGGCTGCCACAAAAAGGCCGAAAATAGCCGTTTTTAGCGACTTTTCCCAACTTTGACCCTGGGCGAGGAACCACAGGCGCCATGCAGCCCGAGGGTCACATCCGTCGGTTTCGGCGATATGCTCATCGTTTTCAGCGACCCCGATTTACTATATAAGCGCACCACCAAATGGCCGAAAAACGCCATTTTAGACGACTTTTTGACAATTTTCTATGTTGGGACCCTCGAAAATTTTCTAAGTCCGAATGTTCGTGAGCCCATGTTTGACAGTCTGTAGAAATCGCTAGGGGCCGAATTGGGCCAAAATAATCAATAGTGAACAGGTTCATGGTTTCGACAACAAGATAATAATAGGTAAAGGTCGCCCCCATAAGGCATGTGAAAAATCCTTTGGTGAGTTACGGGACATAAAGCGTAAAGGAGAAACATCAGAGAAAAAAAAACCCCACCTAGAAAGTAGGTCTGAAAAATGAAAATTTTCAAAGTTCATTTTTTCCGGGCAAGTTTGGTATCATTCGAAAGCTCTTGGCCTGGGGATTTCAAAAATGTAAATATTAGCTCTTAATTCCTCACCGCTAATTAGTTACGCCTAATTAAGCGTTTTGAAAACACGCAAAGTGCCTTTTTGGCTCATATTATGGGGGGCTCTCCGAGCTCCCCCATGAAAAGTACCTTTTCTCCGATAAACGTCATCCAGTTTTTCTGTATCACTTTCCCCATCCCCAATCAGCAATTCGCTATCGCTGCCTGAATCTTCATCCAGTCGCCTTTGTCTATCGAAATCAGACGGCTGATCAGTCAGCGGGGATTCTCGATTGGTGGAGTCCTGAAGACGTCGTTTACCTCCTCCTCCTCCATACAGAGAAAGTAGCTGTGATCCTCCCTTATTGGTCTAAAATTTCAAACCGTGTTACAGGAAATATTAATAACTGGAACCAGATACTAAAGCCAGATATAAAAGACAGACGAAATTTGACATTAAGATGCAATTTACGTGGATGACGGCAAAAACATGGGTCCGTTCCCAGGGGCATGACTTGGCATGTCGATTTACACCGATGTCACCACCGTTATTAAATTAGTGGCTGTTGGCCTCTTTCTCACTTTGGCGTATTACGGCATTTTCGGATGATAAGCTGTGGGTTAGCAAACTACGAAGACGTGCGAAGACTGGGCCTGGGATGAACTGACGTGCTTGTTGTTGTTGTGATTTCCGGGCTCGTCAGCCTAGACGGCTATATGAGGCACATCAACCATCCAAAGTTCAGCACACGTCTTCGTAGTTCGCAAGCCAGCAGCACATCATTCAGAAAAGCCGGAATAGGCAAGAATGAGGAAGAGGCAAACAACCACTCGGTAGCAGAATTTAAGCACTTGAATGGCATCAGTGTAATTCGACATGGCTATGCCATGCCCCCGGGAACAGAGCCCATTTGCGCCGCTGACCAGACGGATGCCAGGGGACACCTGTGGGGATCTCGATTTGATGGGTTCAGTGTCCATCGGATTTCCTACGGAGGTTGGTATCTCAGTCCCCCAATGACGTGCTTCATTGTAGTCTTCATGCTAACGAGCCCGGAAATCACAAAGCCAACAATAACAAATCCGCAAAAACTATATATTCCGAAAGCAATAACTGACAGTCAAGTAACTGGCTGAAACGATTGGCTTTTCCAAATCAAAATGGTTACGTAAAAGTGCAAAACCTTTAACCTCCATACATTTTACATAGAGGCCATAAAAGAGCTACGTAAAAAGTAAGTAGTAAGTTAACCTTTCGATTTAACGAGATTGTCTTAGCTCGCTCTCTGATCTCATCCAATGATTTCCGATGTCCAATTAGACCGTCCAATTCTCCTCTCACTTGGCTTTCCTCCTTCTTCCGCGCCTGACGTCTCACGAAACCTGAAGAAAAATTGGTACAAAAATACTTGCGGTAACAAAGGTGTCTTTATATCTACCTTTTACATAAAGGGCATCCCCACCCCGACATTTTCTGGGCTTCCCCCTTCATTCGCCTTAACCAAAATTTGCCAAATTCTAAATAGCTTTTGTCAAAAAATGACCAGCTTTGAAGGCTCCCTATAAAAACCTGCATCCGTCAAGCTTGAGTCTCTCTGTCTCATAAAAACCGTTCTCTCGATACCAAAAGAGCTGATAAAACAGGAAAAGCTGCTTTTAGTCAGGGACAACTCAATCGAAAAAGCAAAAAACTTCAAAAGCAAAACCATAGAAGAAGAGACAAACCATCGCCAAGCCAATCATCATCATCATCGTTATCCTCGCTCAACTCTTTTTCAATCTCCGTCAATCGCGTCTGCAGTCGGTCCAATTCACGCTGACGATGGGATTCAAACCAACTCAGGACCCCACAAATCAGACTCAAACTTTTCCCCGTCCCAGTGGGACTCTCAAAAACGCCCAGTCGATAAGTGTCCGGGTTGTCCAGTGTATCATAAAGCGTATGCATAAAGCGGAGCTGAATATCATAGGGCTGGGGGTAGGGGAAGCTGAAATTGATGGCATTAGCTGCAGAGGTCGTGGCTGTGGCAGCATTAGTGTCACAGTTAGAACATGCTGAAATAAAAATGCATATGTGATATACGTAATACAGGGGACAGTGCACCTATAAAGATGGGAGGGACAAAAATTTTGCCTCGGTCCTCCTCATGGTATGAAAAATTTGTTCTCAGATTTGGCTGAGAAGGTGCCACAAGGGTAAATCCCGAGAAATTCACGTGGGGTTAGTATTGTAGAATTTATTACAACACGTGAATTACCCCGCGGCCTCCCAACCCATAGCGCCGCGTCCACATACAACAGTGTAATACATCTGCCGTGGCAATGCGCATGCACGCAAGCGGCACTGCCGCGACAGGGTTAGTAGACAGGCATATAGACATAGTGACGCGTGAAACTATGGCGAACCGTTGGGTTTCAAAGTAGACAGTGAAATTTGTTAGTAAGAGAAAGAAAAACAGATTTACCAAAATGTAACGTGATTTTAGAGAAAAGTGGTACACATGGCATGAAAAGGACTAAGGTACTCTGGCTTTTTCCTACAGGGGGGGGGGGGGTGGGGGGCGCCGGCTCCCCCTCCCCCAGACTTGGGTCGCCCCCCCCCCAGGATTCGGGCCTTCCCCCCCCAGAACTTTTAAGTGCCCGGAAAAATAGGGTTTTGAGGGTAAATTTTGAAAAATTTTTCCGGCTTCGCCGGATTTTTAGACATTTTTAAGCATTTTTTAGCTATTTTAAGCTTAAATTTAGGTTGAAAATAGTTAATATTTTAGCTCAGTAGCAAAAAATAGCTATTTTTTAAGCATTTTTCGAAAAATTTCCCCCCCCCCCCCACAAATCCGTGCCCCCCCAGACCTGGGGGGGGGGGACCGCCCCCCAGACTTCCCCCCCCCAGAAATTTTTGCCTAGGAAAAAGCCAGGTACTTGTAAGGCACGCCCCCGAATGAAACATTGAAGCTGAGGTTCAAAGTTTGACAGATGGTTTTTAAAAGCATCCATAGACGAACAGGTGACTATGTGCTCAGGTAGGTAATTCCAAATATTTGCAATTCTATAAAAGAATGAGTATCCTGTGCGAGATTTTCGATACTGTTTCGGTCTAATTGACAGGCTATTTTGTCCCCTAGTGCCAACGTCAGACATAAAAGTAAAGCAATCATCAAAAGCACAATCATACACATTATATATTATATTATGCGTAACACATAAATCAAAAATTATACGTCTCATTTCAAGAGACTGTAACCCACACCTTTCTAGCCTTTGCTTGTACGTATAAGTATGTAGACCATGTAAGCGTTTGGTAAACCCATTGGTTTTAACCCATTTGATTCAGTGTTCTAGAGCAGACTTGATTTGGGATATTAAACTCTTGGTGGATCTGGAGGTTGGTTGCCTTATTCTTGTGATCTCCCCCCCTTTCACTCGTTGTCACCAGTGTGAGGATCCTGTTCGGTCCCCCTGGCTCCCCCTATGCCAAATTTCTGGTATTGACGTGATTTATTGTCAACCATTTGCCCCCCTCCATGATCTGTTCCAGTGAGTGCGGTGCGGGATTTGGCCAAATGGACCATATTGTGTCATGTTATTCTTGTAAGAAAGCCTTCCATGCCCCGTGTGTTGGTCTAATTCCTCAGCTATACAGAAACTTTGAAAAAATGACCAAACTGAATGTCGTCTGGCTATGCGATGGTTGCCATCAGTCGCATGATAATCCAGTCCCTGCCACCCAACTTTTGTTATCTACCGTTGCCAGTCAAACCTTGATTTGCTCAACAGTCGACGAAGAAACCCAGGTTGAACCGTTCTCTTATCCTACTTCTCACTCTAATCCACTGCCCGCCTCCCTGGAAGATAGCATACCCACAACTTGCGTAATCACGTTCTCTGGACAGTCTGACCCTCTTTCTTGTTTCTATGTGTTCGATTTTTATTTCGATGGTAAGCTGTTCAAATCTGCCGAGCATGCCTTTCAGTATAACAGGTTGATGTTCTATGGCTATGAAGATATTGCTGCGAAGGTCCTCAGTACGCCTAGTCCGGTCACCGCTAAGAAACATGGGAAAGTTTGCCGAAATTCCCCTCGCCGCGACATGTCTTATGAACTCCTATTGATGAAGGACATTCAGAAAGCTAAGTTGGAACAGTGCGCCTCCTACCGTGACGCACTGCGCGCATCAGGCGACAATACCCTTGCCCATTCTACGTACCCTAGCCAAAACGCTTTTTGGACAACAGGCCTCCATAAAGACACTCCTCTCACCTATGCCACTTTTCCTGGTCAAAACATGCTGGGAAGCATTCTAATGGAACTTCGCCCGTGGGTTGGCCCTGAAGAAACTTACACCACCACCTACGATATTGTCGAATTGGGATCTGCGGTTCAAGTTGTCAGGGATGGAGAGTTGCCTGTTGAGATTTCTACAAGAAAACTCACCCCATTGCAACACAGGAAAACTAAAACTGGAGGTCGTTTCCCCTATAATTCAAATGTCACCCCTTTGTGCTTCCACTGTGGTGTTAAAGGCCACGTCACAGGGAACTGCAGATTGAAGCGGCATGGCACGGTAGTTTGCTATCATTGCCACCAGTCCGGTCATAAGGTCCGTTACTGTCCCTTCGCCGCAGGTGATCAGGTCCTTCGCGTCCAGCCATTGTATCCGATTCGAAATCATACTATACGCTCTCCGAGTCCCCTATTACCCAGCCCCCCTGCTCAGTATTTGTCATATGCCCAGGTATTATCTTCCAATCTAAATGCGTCCAACCGCTACCCAGTGCAATGAAGCTCAGGCCACGGTAGGACGGCCGAAATAAACTCTGGAAATTCGGTATCGCCCGGTCTTAACTTCCTGGCCCATGCTAACTCCGAGACTACTCCAAATGCTGTCACAGCTGCTACTACTACTGCTGTTGCGTCTGCCATTTCTTATAACGACGATAGCATTGCAAATGATGAATCTCCTCAGTATATCCCCATTATATCGTCAGAGACGGTCTCCAGTTCGTCCATTTCTCACGGTAACACTGATATAAAGCTGCATGCTGTTTTTTGTAATGTAAGGAGTATTTGCAACAAATTTATCCAGTTTCACTTCGAAATTTGTGTTCAGCAAAACTACCCGGAAGTTATTTGCATAAATGAAACGTGGCTTAATGAAAACCACCCAAATAGCTTATTTCTATGTAAGAAAGATTATAGTATTTATCGCCGGGATAGGGTAGGGGGGAACGTGGAGGAGGAGTTGCTATTCTTGTTAAAAATGTCCTGCCCAGCAGGGACCTAAAAATACCAGAATTAACTTGTATAGAAGGTATGGCTGTCGAAGTCTGTGGACCGGGAAATGCAAGGTATATTTTTAGTACGTTCTACAGACCCTCTGTGATAGAAACGAACTGTTTATCCAGTTTGGAAAATTGCGTTAAATTTTTGTTGCGGAGGGGAGCCCCCGTAATTCTTACGGGTGACTTAAACTTGCCGGGGATCGATTGGACTATTCCACAAGCATGTTCTACGTTTAAGCAAAATGAGTTTATGAACTTTTTTCTGGAAAATGGTTTCACCCAAAAAGTTCTTGAACCAACAAGAGGACAGGCTACTCTTGATTTGATTTTCGAAAGTTGTCCAAATTTAATTTCTGAGGTTGTGATATATCCACCTGTGGCGAACAGCGACCACTGTAGTGTTAGCTTTAGTGTGGACCTAACTCCACCTAAATCAAATATTAGTTCTTATCTATGTTGGGGTCAAGCTGATTATGTGGGTATGATGATGAAATTAGAAATGATAAATTGGGGGAGCCTTTTTGGATTGTCCTCTTCTGTGAACGAAAAGTGGCAGATTTTCAAAGAATTGTGCTTACAAACTATTGAGGAAGACGTGCCTAGAAAAGTTGCTTGTACTAAATCAAAATTTAAATATCCAAGGCAAATACGTCGTCTGCTTATACAAAAACGGCGTCTTCATAGGAAACTACGAAGTTTCCCCAGCACTGAAAATAAAACTCGTTTTGAACAAATCTCGTCAAAATGCGATTCTGCAATCAAATGCTTTCATTTTGAAAACGAGCTTAAATTCGTGCAAACTCCCTCAAATCGATCTTTCTACTCATACGTTAAACGTAGGTTGAATTCTTCAGAAAATATTCCCGTGTTAGTTGTCGAAAATACAGTCGCAGATGATGATAAGGAGAAAGCAACGCTGTTGAATCGCCAATTTGAATCCGTTTTTGTACTTGATAATGGAAATTCTGTAAATCTACCTGAAAAACATTTTGACATGGCTCTAGAAAATTTTATGTTTACGACTACGTCAATTGAGAAAGCTATCAGCAGTTTGAAGGCAAACTCTGCTGCAGGACCAGACAACATTATTGCCCGTTTTCTGAAAATGTTGAAAACTCAGCTAAGTCGCCCCCTGCAGAAAATTTTCGAGCAGTCTCTACAAGAAGGAAAATTACCTGATGACTGGTTATTAGCACACATTGTTCCTATTTACAAGGGGAAAGGTTCTCGGTCTGCACCTGAAAATTATAGGCCAATTTCTTTAACATGTATTTGTTGCAAGATTATGGAAAATGTGTTAAAATCGTTCATTCTTGATCACCTCGAAAGAAATAAACTAATAACAAAAGAGCAGCATGGTTTTATGTCTCGCAGATCCACCCAAACCCAGCTGCTTGAATGTGTAAATTCGTGGACGGCAAGCCAAGACGCCAAAGATGCCGTTAAAGTACTTTATTTGGATATAAGCAAAGCGTTTGATTCTGTTTCTCATGCTAAGCTAACCAGCAAACTTAGCTCATATGGTATTAGGGGTAAAATATCACAATGGGTGAGTGCATTTTTGCATGGTAGATCTCAGTATGTAAAAGTTAACAATGTGTTATCAGACGTTGGGATGGTGTTAAGTGGGGTACCACAGGGCAGTGTACTTGGGCCTGTTTTGTTCTTAATCTATATAAATGATCTCCCTGATGTTGTTGCTTCAGACGATACAAAAATATACTTTTCTGGTTCTGCCGAAAAAGACTTCAGAAGCTTTAGTGAAGACTGTAAAAATGTTTTTAACTGGGCGTCCGAAAACCAGCTTTCTATTGCTTGTAATAAAAGTTTATTACTCGAAATTGGTGCCCCTTTCTTGACCGGAATATTTGAAATTAATGGTAGTACAATTCCTAAAGCTGAAATTGTTAAAGACCTAGGTGTGTACATTACGCCTGATTTGAAGTTCTCATCACACTGTGACAGGATTTGTGCTAAGGCTTATCAAAAGGTTGGTTTGATTTTCAGGTCTTTTTATTGTAAAGATGTAAAATTTTTAGCAGCCATGTTTACGCTATATGTACGGCCAATTCTGGAGTATAATTCGTGTGTCTGGTCACCTTTTCTTAAACAAGACGTAAGCAAACTGGAAGCAGTTCAAAGACGTTTTACTAAAAGAATCCCGCAGTTAGCTCACCTCTCGTATAAAGACCGACTCCGGCTGTCTGGGCTAGAATTGCTTGAATCCCGCAGGTTGAAAGCTGACCTCATTCAAGCATATAAGATGATATACGAACTAGACAGTGTAAATTCTGCTGAGTTTTTTACTTACTCTTTGGATGCTGGTACCAGGGGACATTCTCTTAAATTGCTAAGTTTTAAGCATCGACTTAATTGCAGGAAAAACTTTTTTACCAATAGGGTAATACCTATTTGGAACCAGTTAGGACCTGAGATAATCACTGCTAGCAGTGTCAGCATCTTCAAGAAGAAATTAGCCTCCCTGGATTTTACTTGTTTTTTAAATTGTAGAATTGATTAGTTCGTACTAAATCATCTATATGTACAATGCATATGCGTACGTATATATATATATATTCATGTCTATAAATGTGAATTATAATACTTTTGTTTGTTTATTTGTTACTGTATAACAAATATATGTTATTATTGCATCACCATTCGTACATATGCATTTGAATGTATATTCGTTCCGTTTATATACTTATATATATGTTATTTACGGCCATGTCCTTGTACATGTGTTCGTTTTGGCTATTGTGTTGACGTGACTTTAAGAGCCAATAAACGATATCTAATCTCAATCTAATCTAATAAACGATCGTTGTACACTTTCTATGGTATCAATATCTTTTAACAAATAGGGCGACCAGATCGGAGTGCAGTATTCTAGGATAGGGCGAACATAAGTGACAAATAATTTAGTCAACAATTTAACATCTCTACTGCTAAAACTGCGAAAAATAATTCCTGACCGTTGACTTGCCTTAGATTTTAACATAGAAATATGATGCGAAAACTCAAATCATGAGAGATGGCAATACCTAAATCCTTGACGAACTCAGCAGAATTTATGGTATGGTTGCTTAGAAGGTAGTTATTGTGATCATTTCGAGTTCCCACATGCAAAACAGTACACTTAGCAACAGAAACATTCATCTACCAATCTATAGTCCAGGAATCAACAGCCAATAGAACTGACTAAAGTAAGGCGGCTTCTACAGGTGAATTTACAATCATTGAAATCTTAGCATCGTCAGCAAATAAACGGGTTTCGCCGACTAATTTATCTGGAAAGTCGTTTACGTACACAAGAAAAAAAATAGGGCCCAACACCGATCCCTGTGGTACCCCACTGCTAACAGCTTTCCAAGAAGATTTAACATTGCCCAGCTTAACACGCTGGAACCTGTTCGACAAAAATGCCTTAATCCAATCTAAAAGTTGCCCTCTGATTCCACATGCTTCCAATTTTCGTAGCAGTTTGCAATGAGACACTGTATCAAAAGCGCGCATAAGATCAATATAAACAATATATATCAATGGAATCTCCCCTATCACAAGATTCAAACCATTGATATATTGAACTTAGCAATTGCGTTAGTGTCGATTTGGTAAATATAGATAGATATAAATACAATAGGGATCGACCGGATCCAAAATTTTGCCGGATCCGGACCCGGATCCGGATCCAGTTTGGATCCGGCCGGATCCGGATCTAGTCATCAAAATACATGCAAATTTTAAAAATTTTGTTCTTTGATTTTGTTAATGTTTATGGGTTTTTCGTGGATTTGGTAATGTTTTAATGCTGATAGTGAATTTATTTAATACGTTTCAACAATTTCTCTTTGTTTGAATGCTGCAAATGACTTAAACATCTAGCTTGAAACAATTTTCGCTAAGTAAGTATAGTAAAGGTTCGAAAAAAATACACCTGCCGGGTCCGAAAAAAAATACACCCACCCTAACTCAGGCTAGAAGCTACGGACCCCAGCCAAACTGTACCCCGTAATAGCGCAAGCTTATTTATATCCAGCCATGGTATGGCTGTTTCCCTAAGGCCCCGCACTCACGCAGACTGAGGACTCAAAAATGGTACTATGAAAAAGTTGGTTTTCAACTTTTGGATCAGTTGGCAACTTTTTGGCTCTTGTTCGCTACACTAAAGCTATAGTAGCACCTATTGTTTTAGCATAATACACATTGCTTCTAGTTTATTTGGCAATAGGTTCGGGCGCCCCTGCGCCGCACAGTAGCGCAGCAGCGGGTGTATTTTTTTCGGATCCGCTGGGCACTTGGGTCCGAAATAAAAATACACCTCAAAATTCTTATTTTAGCTGCTAGAAATCGACCAGGTGTCGAGTTTCCGCGTTTTTAGCAGCATTTATGGCTGTAGCATGCACTGACGGTGTCCTGGGTTGGTTCCAAGGGGTCAAACTTTATCTTACTACAGTGTCGTATGATTGGCTTGAAAATTTGTCCTCAACTGACCAGAACTTTGCTGGGACGACTTTTAGCGCTGTTTTATGCTAGCATTCACAGCTATTGCAGTGACTCCAGTAATACTGATTCAATTTTCGAAGCGAGTAGACTGTAAGTACTGCATTTTCAGGACCTCAAGCCGCTGCAAATTGCTTGCTACAGCCTCGGTAACAAAAGTCGACGATATTCCGGGTAGTTAGAGCATTGAAACGAGTTGAAAAAGACAGGACAATTACGAATCTAGAGTAAACTTAATAAAATAATACCATATGGTAAACTATAACGACTTTTGCTACGTTCACATGCTCAGATCGGGCTGCCAGGTTCCTCAGCAGACAAGCTTTCAGCACTGAACTGAGAACTCTTAATTTTTTCGACTTTGAATGAGCAAAATGATGGTTTATAATCAATTGTGCCAATGGCTAGAGAATTAAAAACAACGTAGACGACCCCTTCCGGTAGGCATTGGGATTCCAGAACTCATGTTAACAGCCATGACCATCTATGACGGTTTTCAGAAGCTCTTCTAGATGTCTGCGGGATATTTATTCATTGTCGTTACGTTTGTTAAGAATAAAAAACAAAATATGTCCACTGAATAAGCAACATTATAGACATTACTGCGTGATAAAAACAGTATCTGGCCAGGCCAGATGAAAAAGTTTTTCGGGCCATATGCGGTCGGCGGCCTATCTAATGAAAATTAACCACCATAGACTGGAAAGATGGGTCAATAGTCAACAGAAAATGCATGAGCAGCATCTGTATATACGATTTGTACAGTCATTTTGGCACTAGATAATGAAAGGGCGAATTTTTGGTCCTGTATTTTTTCGACCCCGTGTATTTTTTTCGATTTGGGTCCGAAAAAAATACAGTCAATTTTCAAAATTTTTCTGAAAGCACAGCCCTTGCCCGGGAACTTTGGGCATGGGAAGAAACTAGACCCCACCCCACACATCCGGGATCTCTACTGCAATCCTATAAAAAGTTATCCAAAAAGTTGCCAAATCGTATTTTTTTTCGAACCTTTACTATATATATATATATATATATATATATATAACGAATTTTTGAAATGTATGAATATGCCGCAGCCGCAAACATGGAACAGTTTACAATCAACGTTTTTAAAAGATCAGCTTAAGTAGATTAACATTAACTTCTTACATGGCGCTTGAGAAAAACAAAACCAATGCTGTTGCTGCTGAAAATAGTTATTTACGAATACATAATTCAAGTTATAGTTTATTAGCAACCAGGATTTTCAATTTAAAAACGTTTTGATCCAGTTAATTCGATTATGTTGTTGCCTACCGGCAGTTAAATTCTTTGTAGCAGCGGCTGAAACCTAGCAAGACTCACCGCAACCGATACGAAAACAAACTCCGAATTTTCGTTTTCATTAAATATATATTAGAAACGAAATCGTTAGGATGAAAGTAGTCAGCACGGCTCATTTATATATGCTTGTATTTATCTATTTATATATGTATTCAGTATACTTGTGAAACGGCAGTACATGCTCATAAAAAATCTTTAAATTTGCTGATCTATTTTACTTGGAACCATCTTAAAAATTTCACTAAAGTTAAATTTTTTGAGTTTACAAGTCAGCTTACTTGTCTAATAATTTTGCAATATATAAGTATGGTTAAACGCAATAAGTAGAGTTAAGATTTTGCTACTACCGAGAATTTGAAGGAAACCATTTCTTAAAAGGATCACTTGAAAATTCAGAAAAGCACAACTTAAAATGTAGAAAACCCAACACGTCAAGGAGTCTGAAAATTGCTAATTTGTTAAATTTTTGTCTATAGATGTAGGAAAACAACCATACGCATGGACACCTATTTAACAGTAATTTATAAACATGTAGGAAAAATGCTCCTTGCAGTCGCATGAAAAAGTTAATATCGTTATTATGGCCAACATTTAAACGTGCTGAGGACAAGATTTAAAATGTTTAATATGAGCCAACATCTAAATAAGTAGAGGACAAGATGTAAACGTCTAACATGAGCCGCCACGTTTCTCTTGGGCTCATATTGACGCTCACTTTGGTTACGCCTGTGGCACGTGTCCTCTAAACAGACATTGTTAAACCTAGCCAGAAAAGACTGAATATTAATACTGGCGCATACGTTTTAAGCAAAAATCAGAATTGCCTGATTTTTCAACTTCGCTTCAAAACATTTGTTTGTTTTTCGACGTTGCTTCTAGATCTCACTATATATACATGTATATACATGTATGTATATATAGTATGTATATATACACATATATATACATATATACTATGTATATATATACACTATGTATATACATGTATATAAATTATTAACAAAAGCAACCAATATAAACCAGAATAAGGCAATAAAAATTAGAACTGTCACAGACGATATATACGTACTTACCTAGTGAGATTTCATCCAGCCATACCATCCTTGCATATGCAAACCGTTCTAACCTTTTGACTATCTGAAGAAAGCCTTTGTATATAAAAAATATATTAGCCATTTCATTTGCGTCAATATGAGCCCAAGAGAAACGTAGCGGCTCATGTTAGTTTACATCTTGTCCTCTACTTATTTAGATGTTGGCTCATATTAAACATTTCAAATCTTGTCCTCAGCACGTTTAAATGTTGGCCATAATAGCTCATATTAACTTTTTCATGCGACTGCAAGGAGCATTTTTCCTACTTGTCCTTATCCAATTTTTGGTAGTGTAAGGTCCCCCAACCACAACGCCGAAAAACGCTGTTCCAGGGGGTTCGACCATTGGTCAATAGGCCACCTAGACCAGTGGTCACTTCCGTCGGTTCCGAAAATATGCCCATTGAAACGAGCAGTCGATTTACTATATATGCCTCCAACCAAAACGCCGAAAAGCGCTGTTTTAAGGGGTTCGACCAGTGGTCAATAGGCCTCATATACCGTAGTGACCACTGGTCACTTCCCTCGATTTCGGCAATATGCCCATTGAAACGAGCGTAGTCGATTTACTATATATGCAATGCCCCCAACCAAAACGCCGAAAAGCGCTGTTTTAGGGGTTCGACGACTGGTCAATAGGCCCCTTAGACCGTAGTGACCACTGGTCACTTCCCTCGATTTCGGCAATCGATTTACTATATATGCCCCCAACCTAAACGCCGAAAAACGCTGTTCCAGGGGGTTTGACCAGTGGTCAATAGGCCACCTAGACTGTAGTGACCAGTGGTCACTTCCGTCGGTTTCGACAATATGCCCATTGAAACGAGCATAGTCGATTTACTATATATGCCTCCAACCAAAACGCCGAAAAGCGCTGTTTTAAGGGGTTCGACCAGTGGTCAATAGGCCCCATAGACCGTAGTGACCAGTGGTCACTTCCGTCGGTTTCGACAATATGCCCATTGAAACGAGCATAGTCGATTTACTATATACGACTCCAACCAAAACGCCGAAAAACGCTGTTTTAGGGGGTTTGACCAGTGGTGAATAGGCCACCTAGACCGTAGTGACCAGTGGTCACTTCCGTCGGTTTCGACAATATGCCCATTGAAACGAGCATAGTCGATTTACTATATATGCCTCCAACCAAAACGCCGAAAAACGCTGTTTTAGGGGGTTTGACCACAGGGTTTTCTTTTTCAAAATCGGACCTGTGTAAATCTTGTGTAAATTTAAATTTCAGTGTGTATTTTTGTTTGAAGCTGTGTAAAATCTAAAAGTGTTGTTTTTGAGATATAATACGAAATAAAATAAATTTAAGCGTTATTTTATTGCAACAATGTTATTTTCGGATAATTCAATCAAAAGTTCTGGCAACTGCACTTGTGTAACGTCCGTGGGGGACACGTCCGTGTAACTCCGAAGAACCCACGCGGGGGGTCTGGGGGGCGGAGTCCCCCAGACGCTGAGGAAATTTTGTAAATTGTAATCAAGTTCGCAATGGAAAAGTCTAAAAAGGTTATATAATCCATTAAATGCCAAAACTAGGATTGGGCAAATTCTAATTTCTGAAAAAACTTCGCCTACTGAAACCATTTCTTTAATTTTCCAACTTTTTGGAATAATTTTTTCACAAACATTCTGGTTACGTACTAAAAGGTTGGAAGCTTTAATTGCTGTAGGGGAATTTTCCATAATATGGACAGAAAACACCCATTCTGAGCCCCCCCAGAAGTTGAAAAATTTTTTAAAATTATCGGCAAAAACGCATTGAACAGTTGCAGTCTTTTAGCTTTCGTTTTGAATATATACCTATTGTGCTAGACAGCAACAATTTTTGTGGCTCAGACTGCTTTTTATGATAAAAGATATATATGTACAAGACACTGGCGGATCCAGGATGTCGTGAGGGGGGCGGTAAAATGTTTCCAGCGGGGGTCTGGAGGGCGGAGCACCCCAGAAGTTGAAGAAATTTTTGTTTTTGCAATAAAATCGGAATTCTTTTCATAAACTCTTAAAAAATTCTTTAAAATTCTGGACATTTTTAGGCAAAAGTGGTAATTTTCTCCGAAAAATCGGATGCATTTCAAGCTTTTTCTTCATAAATGCAATAAATATGTGGTTAAAATGTGGGAAATTCGCGCTGAAGGCGAGAAATTTTGTTTTTTGCCCTTTTTCCTCTTTCTCTCCTTAATTTTTCCTGCCTTCGAATCGCGACGGGGGGGCGCCCCCCGCCATCCCTGGATCCGCCCCTGGTTCAAGAAACGATATTGAATCGTATGTACTAGCTATATTACTATACTATCTTACAAATATTTGCACGCTGTACGTGAATAAATTATACGCAACCGGATAAGCAGATGTATTTGCAGAAACAACCTATAATCATGCCGTAATGCAGAAAACCATGGCAAATGATTGGAAAGCGGCGGGGGTCTGGGGGCGGCAGCCCCCAGCTAAAAGCTAGAGCTATTTTAAATATGAAGGGCTTGAAAACTATTTTTTCAGAGCACTTTTTGCAAAAATTTTCGAAAATGTGGCTGTGTATTTTGGTGTGTAAATTAGTTTTTCACTGTGTAAATTTATTTATTTTGTGTAAATACACAGTATTTTACACAAAAAGAAAAGCCTGTTTGACCAGTGGTCAATAGGACACCTATACCAGTGGTCACTTCCGTCGGTTTCGAAAATATGCCCATTGAAACGAGCATAGTCGATTTACTATATATGCCTCCAACCAAATCGCCGAAAAACGCTGTTTTAGGGGGTTTGACCAGTGGTCAATAGGCCACCTAGACCGTAGTGACCAGTGGTCACTTCCGTCGGTTTCGACAATATGCCCATTGAAACGAGCATAGTCGATTTACTATATATGCCTCCAACCAAAACGCCGAAAAACGCTGTTCCAGGGGGTTTGACCAGTGGTCAGTAGGGCACCTAGACCGTAGTGACCAGTGGTCACTTCCGCCGGTTTCGACAATATGCCCATTGAAACGAGCATAGTCGATTTACTATATATGCCTCCAACCAAAACGCCGAAAAACGCTGTTTTAGGGGGTTTGACCAGTGGTCAATAGGCCACCTAGACCGTAGTGACCAGTGGTCACTTCCGTCGGTTTCGACAATACGCCCACTGAAACGAGCATAGTCGATTTACTATATGTGCCCCCAAATAAAACCACGAAAAATGCTGTTTATAGTGAGTTTTCCCTACTTTGACCCTAGGCGAGGAACCACGGGAGCCATGCTGACCAGTGGTCACTTCGGACGGTATCGGCAGTATGCTCATCGTTTTCAGCGACCTCGATTTATTATATATGGGTACTCAATCCCCGAGGCCGAAAAACGCTGTTTTTTGCCCGTTTTTAGACTATTTTCAAATTTTCGGACTTTTTCGGACAATTTCCG
>JASAND010001557.1:0-29472 GCA_030248195.1 Trissonchulus latispiculum
GCCGGATTTCGACTCGTCTCTTTTCGACTAGAGGAAAGCTCGGTTTTTTATCCTTTTTTCTTATTCTAGGAATTAGATTTTATATTCAAACAAGTAATTTAAATTTAAAATGACTTTGAAAAGCGTAGACTGGCCGATATTCGGTGACTCTAGCTCTCTGCTAAAGCCGGATTTCGACTGGTTTTTTTTTTCTTTTTTTTTTCGACTACATATTGCAAGCTCGGTTTTTTGTTCTTTTTTCTTTTTCTAGGAATTATTTTTATAATACTAGGGACATCAATTTAAAATATTTTAAAAAAGCGTAGACTGGCCGATATTCGGTGACTCTAGCTCTCTCTGCTAAAGCCGGATTTCGACTGGTCTCTTTTCGACTACATGCAAGCTCGGTTTTTTATTCTTTTTCTTTTTCTAGGAATTATTTTTATAATACTAGGGACATCAATTTAAAATACTTTAAAAAGCGTAGACTGGCCGATATTCGGTGACTCTAGCTCTCTGCTAAAGCCGGATTTCGACTGGTCTCTTTTCGACTACATGCAAGCTCGGTTTTTTATTCTTTTTTCTTTTTCTAGGAATTATTTTTATAATACTAGGGACATCAATTTAAAATACTTCAAAAAGCGTAGACTGGCCGATATTCGGTGACTCTAGCTCTCTGCTAAAGCCGGATTTCGACTGGTCTCTTTTCGACTACATGCAAGCTCGGTTTTTTATCCTTTTTTCTTTATCTAGGAATTAGATTTTATATTCAAACAGTAATTTAATTTAAAATACTTTAAAAAGCGTAGACTGGCCGATATTCGGTGACTCTAGCTCTCTGCTAAAGCCGGATTTCGACTGGTCTCTTTTCGACTACATGCAAGCTCGGTTTTTTGTTCTTTTTTCTTTTTCTAGGAATTATTTTTATAATACTAGGGACGTCAATTTAAAATACTTCAAAAAGCGTAGACTGGCCGATATTCGGTGACTCTAGCTCTCTGCTAAAGCCGGATTTCGACTGGTCTCTTTTCGACTACATGCAAGCTCGGTTTTTTATTCTTTTTTTCTAGGAATTATTTTTATAATACTAGGGACATCAATTTAAAATACTTCAAAAAGCGTAGACTGGCCGATATTCGGTGACTCTAGCTCTCTGCTAAAGCCGGATTTCGACTGGCCTCTTTTCGACTACATGCAAGCTCGGTTTTTTATCCTTTTTTCTTTTTCTAGGAATTATTTTTATAATACTAGGGACGTCAATTTAAAATACTTCAAAAAGCGTAGACTGGCCGATATTCGGTGACTCTAGCTCTCTGCTAAAGCCGGATTTCGACTGGTCTCTTTTCGACTACATGCAAGCTCGGTTTTTTATTCTTTTTTTTCTAGGAATTATTTTTATAATACTAGGGACGTCAATTTAAAATACTTCAAAAAGCGTAGACTGGCCGATATTCGGTGACTCTAGCTCTCTGCTAAAGCCGGATTTCGACTGGTCTCTTTTCGACTACATGCAAGCTCGGTTTTTTATTCTTTTTTTCTAGGAATTATTTTTATAATACTAGGGACATCAATTTAAAATACTTCAAAAAGCGTAGACTGGCCGATATTCGGTGACTCTAGCTCTCTGCTAAAGCCGGATTTCGACTGGTCTCTTTTCGACTACATGCAAGCTCGGTTTTTTATTCTTTTTTTCTAGGAATTATTTTTATAATACTAGGGACATCAATTTAGAATACTTCAAAAAGCGTAGACTGGCCGATATTCGGCTGAGCACACTACCTAGCTTCCCCTTCAACTCTTGTTTAGAGGACACATTTTCCTAGGAAGAATGGCCTCCTTGCGAAATAGCTATCCCTTTTAATTTTTGTTACTTGGCCAAAGTTTAGAAGCAAGCCCGGTTTTTTTTCCTTTTTTCTTTTCGTACGAATTAGATTTTAAATATTCAAACAGTATATAGTTGGTTTTTTATGTATTTTATAGTATGTTGTTTATTATAGTACATATGTAGGTTGTGCTGCGTATTTTAAGAGTGTATATGCGTATTTTAGTCTCATTCAATTCTTGCTAAGCGGGCAGTTTTACTAGTAAAAAGTGGCCTATTTGCGAAAATTGGTAACCCTATAAATTTTTGTCCCTAATTGGACACATTAATATCCAAGAAAACTTCTCTCTTAACACCATTTTCACAACTGATTACTGAGATTATCTCCTTTCTAGCATGTTTACTGCCTCAAAGTTCTATCAATTTTTATGTCTTAAATATGTCTTTATGTCTTGTCTTGCTGGAAAATAAAAAATAGTCGTTTGCTAGTTTTTAAGCCGGTTTTGATAGCTTAGTGATCTGGCTAGGCTAGGTACACTGTCCTCAAAAATAAAATGAAGCAACACGAGCAAGTAATAAGTACAGTAACGTGTAGGTAGGGAGACAGTGTTTGAGATTTTCCGTTTCTGTAATAACGTATTAAATCAGATTTAAATCAACCCAAAACTAGAGCTTAGCAGCTCACATTCAACTACAGAGCATGTTCAGTATAGTCGTTTAAAGTCTGGACATCAAAGGAAAATGCCGCCTTGTGCTGTGAATGTAGTTGGAATCTGTGTTGCTTTTGCAAAGAATCTATCTAATCGTTAGGTTTTAAAGGAAATCAAAACTGGAATGTTCACAGAAGCAAACAGGGACCGTATAAACAATTGAAATAGATGGAATATAGAGCACAGTTTTTTTAACGGGCTAATTTTAATTTCTGAAGTCTTTATGAAACCCATCCGATTGATGCTGCAGGTCTACAGTAGCTATATATACGTTAGCAAGATCTGATGAGAAATAGAGTAAATTGTGGAGGTTTTGCCAACGTAAAGAAGACCAAAAAATTTTGCAGTGCATAGCATCAATTCGGTAGATTCGGTAGTAAATGAGATTGAACATCGCAAAAATTGGTTTGGATCTTTTCCACAGCCTCCCCCTCGGCCGGAAAAATTAACGGCTGGTCCAATTTACATGGAATTTTGAGGGCAGGGTGTGAGAAGTGTCCTGACTTCAAAAATTTTAAAATTTAAAATTCGAAGTTTTTAAATTTTTTTGTGTAGGTTAGAACATGCTGAACATTTTTTATCCTTGCACCAACTTCTGAAAACGTATGCTTCGTTCAGTATAGTCGTTTAAAGTCTGGACATCAAAGGAAAATGCCGCCTTGTGCTGTGAATGTAGTTGGAATCTATGTTGCTTTTGCAAAGAATTTAAGCTACTTTTTGCCATAATCGTTAGTTTAAAAGGAAATCAAAACTGGAATGTTCACAGAAGCAAACAGGGACCGTATAAACAATTGAAATAGATGGAATATAGAGCACAGTTTTTTAAACGGGCTAATTTTAATTTCTGAGGTCTTTATGAAACCCATCCGATTGATGCTGCAGGTCTACAGTAGCTATATATACGTTAGCAAGATCTAAGGGAATATGAAGTGAAATAAGTGTGGTTTTGCAAGAAAGTTTTTAAAGATTTCGGAATTCAGAATTTGTATAGATATGTTTAAATACTTATTTTTAGTTGAATAAACATTCATTTCCCATGTTCCCAATTGCTCCCTTTTTAAATTTACCGCTCATTCTTAAAACAGCTAGCTAATGAGAATCCATGTTGAATCTAGTTAGAATCCATGTTGAACAAAGTTTGTACAAATAGTGGACAAATTTAGTCTGAGAATGTTGCTCGGCCGCCGAGCAACATTCTCAGAATCTATCCAGGGGCTGACTGACATTCTCAGTTAAGTGATGTGAATCTCAGTTAGCGGCCGGGCAACAAACTGAGAAAGTCGTTAAAACATGAACGCAATTCGTTTTGAATTACAATAATCTAGTTAACTGAGCCAAACGAATTATTTGAAAGACGCATTAATTGCACCGCCTTCTCGGAGCATAGGAATGCAACGGAAAATCACGCTGAGTTTAAAGTGAGGAATATTGGGACGTTATAAATTACGTATATGCTTAAAGGAAGTCAGTTACTTTAGTATAAGAAAATTAACATTTCAAAAATTTAATACAAATTTATTTGGTAGCATTAAAATTTTGTTTCCATACTTATTTTAACGTTTAACTTACATTCAATGTTTTTAATAAAAAAGAATTTATTAATAAATATATCTAAGTTTCCAACTAATTTTTAAACACAGATTGATTCAGTCGTGAATAATTTTGAGGTTATTTTCACGTAAAATATATACAGCTATGTATATATATCTTTTATTTTTCGGAAGTTTTTTCAAAAATAGGATATGAATTTTTAATCCTTTTTTAAAGCTGGGGATTTTAAGCATTTTTCAGTTTGTAACCTACGCAATTTTAGTTTTAATTTTAGATAAATAACTACAATTGACTACGTAACCCAATTCCCCTTAAAATTTTAAATTTAAACCCTGCACTTAGTACAGAGTGTGTAATCTCATACAAAAATTGGAAGAAATTTTCTTATTGGGGAGGAGCATTCAACTGTCACGTGTTTTCTTAATGTCCAATCATAGCGTGTATGACAACTAGGATGTATGACAACTAGGATGTATGACAACTAGGAATACGCCCTTAGTATTGCCAGTCCAGTGATACACGCATACACCCATACACCTGAGTGTATGTGTTAACTCGCAAAGACTTTAATGCAATGAAAGCTGGCTGAAAGTACTAGTCTTGTAAAGTCATTTTACTCTATGTCTACATGTCTGGAAATGTGTATACAAGTAAACTAAATTGGGTTAATCAAGGAGAGTTTATTAACAATGACTGTAACAAAAAACTTGCATTTTTATCTCGCCTAGAGGCGAGATATTTGTAGTCGTTTGAGTCTCCTTTTGAACTGTCCCCTCTAAAGTCATGAAATTCGCTGTATGCTTAGCACGTAGGTCAATTGCTGGCTGCTTCTGTAAATAGGGGGCATATTAAAAATTTCAAAACTGTAAGTTTTTAGAAACACAGCTTTCATTCTGCTCATGTCAAAGATTAGATAAGTTGCTTAAAAGCAAAATTATTTTAATTTTTGGCTGGCCCCCTATTTTTACTTATTTTAGCTTTCTCCGGAATAAGTCCGTTCGAACAATGCCCCCTTTGGTTGACCAGAAAACTGTAGGATCTTGGCGTTGCTGAAATATGCAAATTAGTTTCTTCCAACTTGAGACCATTATTCTGCATTATTCTGTGGTGAAGAGTGGTTTACGCATTCTCCATTTAAGAATTCACCAGTAATAAGCCAATTATATAAAGAGCTGAGAATTCTCTAAACCAAAAGTTCAGGCGGAGTAGTGGCTATAAAACTATTAAATAGCGACTGTTCAATAAGCACGAACATTTGGCTATATATTATATTGCCACTATAATCTCAACCGTGAATTAATTCACTCACTCACATAATGAAGACTACAAGCTTTCGCATCAACAAGGCTCAATATTTTATGCACTAATTTACAATTTTTTACCAAGGATATAAAATGTTATGAAAATCTATGTAAATTGTCTAGTTTTCTGCATGCCCCAAAATAAGCAACCCTGCAGTTAGAGGAATCTTAAAATATTTAATTAAATCGTAAAATCAACTTTTAGCTTGGAAACAGATGACTGTTAAAGCAAATTATAAAATCTGAATCACGGAATCTTGGATTTTTAATATGTAAATGGTTCAGCATGCCACCATAGATCCCGACCATGGAACGAAAATTTACTGGGGATGATCGTTATCGGTTCAACAATATTGTTATTTTTAGGGACAAAAATTTTGTTCGCTGTATATGACATAAACAAAATGTCAAGATTACCAAAGCAGTCCATAGGATTGGAACGACAAAAGAAAACATTTGTAATGAAGCGAGTAAAATTGAGATTGAACTTGACTTTCTTAGGCTACTTTCTTAGGCTGTCTGCTCTTCTGATCCTCCAGGGGCAAACTCGCTAGATTACAACGGAAGGTCGGCGCGTCTACTAAGAATTAGCAGACTTAGATACCGAATCTCTGAAAGGTGATATGTCCAGAATCAGAGATTCCTATGGCCAACCTAGTTTGGGGAGATGGTCGTGAGTTCGTTTTAGGTGGGGTCGTTTGGATGATCGCAACAGGATCTGATTCAGCAGTGAGATCGCCACAGGATCTGATTCAGCAATGAGATCGCAACAGGATCTGATTCAGCAATGAGATCGCAAAAGGATCTGGTTCAGCAATGAGATCGCAACAGGATCTGGTTCAGCAATGAGATCGCAACAGGATCTGGTTCAGCAATGAGATCGCAACAGGGTCTGGTTCAGCAAAATTGGTCCTAACTAAGGCTAGCTGGAGATTCAACAGTTTATAAATTGCTAGTTGATATTTTACAGACAGATTTCTTTACAATGCAATTAGAATAAAAATATTGAGTAGGATATGAACAGTACGTTAGTAAATATGACAGTACACAATAAAAGTATCAGATACCAGGGTTGCCAACTCTTTCCTGACACTTAACACTCGAAATTGACCGATATTTGGGAAAAGATTAGTTAATTAATACTCAGCTGTTAATCCTTTCTTTCTTCCTCTTTTCTTGCTAATACTAACAGGTCCTAAACTATATTCTAAACTAATCCTGGGTTCCTCTTCTTCAGGTACTGATTATAGGGTACAGTCAGGTATGGTGCGTGTGAGTATGTGTTTAAGTTAAACTGACTTCCTTATCCGACTACTATCAAAGTAAACTACAAACAACAGTGAATAATTGACTGATAATTGGTTAAGTTTAAAGGTATTATAATTCTGTTCCGGGAATGGGTGAGCGGGCTTAGATCTGGTATTAAAGATTCTCAAGGAATCCCAGAGATCTAAGGCGGCTATCGGACGGTGGAGAGTACAGGTACAGGGGTCGGTCTAGGCGGGGAATTACCAGGAGATGCCCGAAGTATAATTAATATAAGTTACAACAGTAATTTAATAGATTGTCTTCTTCTGATCTTCAAAGGGTCTTAAGCCAGAGACAAAAGGGAGGCGATGGCCTCCGGGGAAACAATGACAGAAATGGCAATTTGAATCATTTTGACGGATTTCCTTGAAAGATAAATAGTAGAAACTATTCGACTGGTGTTCTGATTAGCTTTTCTGAACGAGTTCACAACTGTAGGTTAAACCGGCAAATGATCAGGTTCGAGTCAACGGTGTCTCTGCCTTAACTTATCACAAAGTTCCAATCTCAATGTACCTTCCAAGTACAGAACTGCGTCTGCGAGAATCAAATCAATCAATCAATCAATCAGGAGTCCAAATTATCTATCCTTCAGATTAGCACTGGTTACTACAGATCATCGGCTCTACAGACTTCGAACAATCCCAATTAAGCTCCACTGTACCAGACTACACGAAAACAGGAATCCGGCAGGACGTGATCTCAGCGAACCTGAATCAAATAGGTTAAAACCCATTAATACAGGATATGTGTGCGCGAATCAAACCCAGCAACCATTACTCACTTTAGTTGGCTTTTCCGAGATAAAAGTTTGAGACTTCCAATTTTGAATAATTTTTAGTTTAAAATGGTGCCTTTATCGGACCATTTTGTTGATTAAGATGAGTTAATTTCACGATATGGTTTGTTACAGCAAGGAACTGTCGAATATCACTTTTAGGGCGATTTTCTGCCTGATGAGGCGGAAAATCGCAAATACAACACAATTCTTACACAGATGTTCGGTTTACCTCCACTAGACTTGAAGTTGGGAACTTTGATACTTTGGGGACAGGACAACGCCCGTTTCCTGAATAATACGAACGTTAACAATAAGATGATTAATCTTGAGCAATTATTACTTTTTAGTTTTCATTAGAAGATGGTTCAACAACATTTCTGCTTCTTACGTACTACCCAGTATTAATATGCTAGCTAACTATTATTTGTGTATTTTTATATGTTAATTCGATGCTTACGTAATATTATTTACAGTGCATATGCCATTCAATTCCATGATCTGTTTTTGTATGCTAGTAATGAACGTGATTCAACATTTGCAACCATACTGCCAGGGAACATTTGATGGTGCTACATTTAATTTTTAAAATTGCAGACTAACATAAAAGTTTGACCAGTGACAATGGTGACCATCACAATACTGCACCCTGGATTAAAATTGGTTACCTCAGTAACAAGTACTAATGAGGGCAAAAGTTATTGTTTAGTACTGCTTTTCTTGCAATGTAGGACGTTTAAGGAAAACCGTTAATATAAGGCTTTCGTGATACAAATCTATCATGCAAGGTTTAAAGAGGATTGACAGTATATTACAGAAAAATACCGACTAGGGTAATTTTGCCCGTTTGGCTGGCGTATACTAGTGAGGGCACAAATGGCACGATTCTAACTAGCTGATTTTGGAGTAAATGATATTTTATACCTATAAAATGGACCAGCACGAAGTCCTTATTTGCGATTCGTCCGCTCCTTCACTGCAAGACTGCCTACGCGGACGAATCGAGGACCACCTGGCAGTTACAGCCTATTCTGGGAGTCCCCGTGACTCTGAATTAAACTAACTACCTAATTTGCATATTATGGTAATATGACAGTGGACACTCGCTCTCGCTGGCTAGCATGCACACATCCTTGACATCAGCCAGTTAGCGGACAATCAAACACCTATTCATAACTATGCGATTTTTCCTGCCTAATATGGGAATTCCACAGTAGTTCTAGGGGCTCAAGTCCCATGCACCCAATGGGAGTTGACATGCGATTAGGTTTTAGGATAATCCATGCTGACGGCATTTTAGACCAGATAAGGTTCTACTTTTTAGAGTCAATAATATTCATTTTGACACAAACTAGGAGTCGATGATAACTACCATTAACTACAGCTAAGATTTCACTACGCTAAAGTCTTAGCGTTCTGGATTAACCCAATTTTGCAACTTACGTAACTAACAAGCACTCAACTAACCCAATTAATACACTAGTGATTTTCAAAGCGTGGTTTGAGTACCAATTATTGTTGAATAATGATTGTTAACAAGAAAGTATAAAGGTGTAAATTTAAGGTCACAAATCATTAATTGGGCAGCTTTATCATGACTTTTATACTGGCATGGCAATTCTCACAACCCCTATCGTACAAGGGGAGTTTCCGCGAGTTGCCGATCAAGCAGTCAGAACATTTATTCACCAGGCATACAAAACAAAACACATTCAACACTCATGCAAATCAGACATTTCTGAAAGTTGGTTAATTTCGGAACCTCACGCTCCATGAGGGGTTTACCCGATCAACCGTTACGTAAATTTAGGAACACGTTCACACGTTAACTTCACAAACATCAAATATTCATCTAGTTACTAAAACATATCTACTTAACTAAACCCTAGTACTATGTGCATAATTAGACTGTAAATTTTAAACTTTATTGTGCTCGAATTTGACTTTTTTGCAATTTCATAGAATTGCTATTGTAAAAAGAAACTTTGTGAAAAATTAAACTTTGTGAAATTGGACAAAACTTCGGAAGGAATTTGGGGAAAAGCCAGTGAGTAATAATTGCTTGGCAATTATTACTAATAACAAAGATTAAATAATAACTAAATACATAACTGCTTAAAAACTCCTGAACATGAGGAAGCCGGCCATTCCTCTCAGAAATTACTTGATAGTTAACTAAATAAAAGATAATGCCAACTCAGGGTTTTTGAATTAGATTTAAAACAACCTATACGATTTTAGTGGCTAGTAATTTCAAAGCCGACCTAAAGCTGAAATAAAACATGATATAAAACTGTTGATTTTAAACTAAACGATGCCTTTTTGAAAATCATGGTCGGCAACTCCTAGTCGCCGACTGTGGGGAGAATAATTCTGCCAGCTTAACTTATTAATTTCAGGGTCGTAGCAAAGGGACCCTCTATCTCAGATTCAGAGGTTGGGTCCCACTCAGAATCCCGTTAAATACTACAAAAATAACCCCGGAAAGTGACAACGAAAGAGAGAAGAAAAAAGGGAAAACTTCGATGTGAAGAGAAATATAATTTTGGGCCAGACAAGGCTGTGGCTTGGGGAGAGAAAACAAAAAGGAAATAAAGAGTGAGCATGTCTCAAGACCTCCGTCGAACAGGAGGGGTTTACATGATCTGCCCGTAATTTGAAATAATAAAATAATAACAATAATAATGATAAAAGGAACAAAATTGGCTCGAAGGCCCAACATGCTAGAAAACATAAAATTGGCTACAATGCCGAGAGTACTGAAAAGCTGGGCTCAAAGGCCCAAAACTTGCGAAATACTGGCCTCCTGGCCGTGACTTGAATTAAAAAGGATGGCCACTTGGGCCTTGAAACACAAAAATGGCCAATCGGCCAAAATACAATGATATAAAAAAAATTTGGCCACAAGGACCACAATATATAAGTCCTAGATTTTTAATCCTAAATGGCAGTTCTTGGCCGGACATAAAAGGTCCATGAGGCCCATACCTGAACGGGAGGTCAAATTTCACTGACCCTTTGTGGAAGCAAATTTGGGTACCCCTTGAGAGAGCGATTTTTCTTAGGGGTACCTTTGAAAAGCGATTTTTAAGCAATTTTTGCCATTTTTTAACAAAAAACAGCTACTTTTTAGCTAAACGTTTTTCGGACGTTGGTGAAGCCGGAAAATTTTTGGAAATTTTAGTCGTAAAACCCATTTTTTGGCCGATTTTCTTAATTCTTACCCCTTGTGGGAGCAATTTTGCGACCCCTTGTGGGCGACTTCGCCAAGGGGGGGGGGAATCCCACCCCTCCCCCCCCCTTGTCCACCTGTGATGAGGCCGCTCAAGTTGTAGTGTTCGTGCGTTAGTTCAGTTCTTCCTTTTCTGGCCAGTGCGGGCCAGAAAAGGGTCCTTAAATGGGTCCTATGGGGGGCGTGCATTGCATTTCCCATCCCATCACATCACCCCCATCACATTTCGGCACTTATTTAGATGGGGGGGGGGGATTTTTTCGCCTTAGTCCCATAGTTTCCTTTGGGGGGGGGGGGGTTGGGGGGGGGGGTTCCCCCCACCAAAATTTTTGACCAAATTTCCCCCCCCCTGATTTTTTGACTTACTCTCCCCCAACTTTGGGCTACCCCCGACGAACCCCCCCAGCAATTTTTGAACCCAAAAAGTTAGCTAGATTTGGTCGAAAAATGGTCATTTTTTGAAAACTTTTTCTAAATTTTTGGCCTAAAATCGCTTTAAAACGGTGCAAAAACGCCTAAAACGTTAAAAACAAGCCTTATTTTGATGAAAAAAAGGCTAAATTACAGAAAATTTTGCATTTTTGGCCATTTTTCGAAATTTCTGAGGTCCGAATTCTGGGGGGGGGGTACCCCCCATCACATTTCGGAGGTCGGCCAAGATTTACCCCCCCCCCCCCCCGAGACCCAAAGTTCCAGGGAAACTATGCTTGGTCCCCCCTTATGGTTCGAAAAAATTTTTTCCCTCCGATTTGGCTGAGAAGTTGCCCGTAGGGTAAATCGAGGTCGCTGATTTCAAAAATCGAATCGAGAGATCGATCCGATCGATCGATCGATCAGTAGAATCGATCGATCAAAATCGATCAAAAAATGTTTTGTCTCCGATTTTTGCAAAAACTCGCCCCTAGGGTAACTCGGGGACGCTGATTCCGAATCTGCAGTCGAAATTTCGATCCGGCTGCCAAAATCGAGTTATTGTCGAATATTTGAAAAATCGGTGAAAATCGATTTTTGCGGGCGAACGATCGATTTTTATGAAATTTCGACTGCAGATTCGGAATCAGCGCTCCCGAATTACCCCAGGGGCGACTTTTCGCGAAAATCGGAGACAAAAATGTTTTTGATCGATTTTGATCGATCGATTCTACTGATCGATCGATCGATCGGGTCGATCTCTCGATTCGATTTTTGAAATCAGCGACCTCGATTTACCCTAAGGGCAACTTCTCAGCCAAATCGGAGACAAAAACTTTTTTCGAACCATAAGGGGGGGACCAAGGCGAAAAAATCCCCCCCCATCTAAATAAGTGCCCACATTTCTTGGGTCGACCACCAACCTTCCAAGATTTACCACCCATTTTATTTTTTACCCAAAGTTCCAGGGAAACTATGCCCCCGGCCCCCCCAATTTTCTGTAATGTAGCCCTTTTTTCTTTAAAATTATTCCGTTTTTTGGCCTCTTTTGGGCCTTTAAGGGCCTGAAAAAGGCCTCTTTCACGTTTTAGACGTTTTTGCACCGTTTTAAAGCAATTTTAAGTCAAAATTAGAAAATTTTTTCAAAAAATGACCATTTTTCGGCCAAATTTAGCAAACTTTTTGGGTCCAAAAATCGCTGGGGGGGGTGGCCGAAAGTTGGGGGAGGGTATGTCAAAAATTCTGGGGGGGGGTAAAATTGGTCAAAAATTGTGGGGGGATATCCCCCCAACCAATAATTGTACCACCTGTTTGGGTTGGGGGGGAGTAGAAGGTCCAAATTTGGCTCGGGGGGCCCCACCCAAATCAGAAATTTGGGGGGGGGGAGGACCCCCCCTAATCTGTACCCAAGTTTTTTAGCTAAAAATGCTCCTTTTTCGATGTACAGTACATTAAACGTACTCAAAAGTTTCTGTCAATAGTTTTCGTATGCGAAAATGGGCTTGAAAATTGACAAATTTGCACTAAAATATGCCTAAATTAGCCCAGACTGTGGTTTATAATTGCGTATATTATCTTCTAATTGCTATAGATAACCATCTTTAGCTGTTTATAGGTGATTTATAGCCTATTTTTCAAATTTTTTTCAAAAATTTTCAGAAGTTGTAAAAAATTTTTTCAAAATTTTGCATTTTTTACTTGGTTTGGACCCAATTTTAGGGTGGGAGGGGGGTTTGAGCTCGGCTTGGAGGGGGAGTAGTTGAGGTCGGATAGGGGGGGGGGAGGGGGTCTGGCCTCTCCGTGGGGGGGGGGTCTCACAGGGGGTAAACTGTAGCCTGGTACACCTATGCCCCAACCCCCCCAAGGAAACTCTGGGGGGGGGGTGGGGGCATTGGTGTAAGGTGGGGGGGGTTGGGGGGGTAGCCCCCCCCCAAGCCTTTTTTCAACCCTCCCCCAAAACTTCTGGGGGGAGGGGTCCCAACCGTCCCCCCCCCAACTGGGGGGGGGAGGGGTAGTCGCGCCGAAGGCGCGAAAAATGGCCAAAATTGGGTATTTTTAGGGTAAATTGTGAAAAAATTTTCAAAAATGTCCAAATTTTTGGCTTAAACTGTTGATTATTATGAGAAATACACGTTTTTAGCTGTATTATGGATCTTATGACTCAATATTGTCCTTATTTTGGACTTGGAAACATGTTGGCAATCAAGTTTTTGAGTTTAAAACCACTGTCTAATGTTAAAATTACTTTATGGTTAGATGTTTTTTATCATTAGAAACGGCTGAAAATGCGATTTTTGGCATAAAAAATGAAAAATTTTTTGGGGGAGGGTTGGGGGGGTCCTGGGGGGGGGTTGGGGGGGGTCGCCAGAGGGGCCCCCCCAGAAAATGTTGGGGGGGGGAGCCTCCCCCACCCCAAATCTCCGTTACACCTATGGGTGGGGGACCCCGGCCCCCCCCCCCAACTGGGGGGTAGTCGCGCCGAAGGCGCGAAAATTTACCAAAATTTGGGTATTTTTAAGGTTAATTTTGCAAAATTTTTCAAAAAAGTCCAAATTTCTGGCTTAGCGTCTTTATTATCGCGAGAAATACACGTTTATAACGGTTTTATGGACTTCTAAACTCAATATTGACCTTATTCTGGACTCAGAAACAGTGGCGGATCCAGGGGGGGGGCTGTAATGTAATCTCCGTTACACCTATGTACACCTACATACGTATATATATATATTGGTATATATATGTATATATATTGGTTAGATATACGTATATATATATATATACTTGCAAACTTTCGAAAATCGTTAGCGTCTTGGCCAATTTTGGGAGGTCAACCTTGGTCAAGTTATATATATACGTATTTATATACGTATATATATACTGTAGTTACAGAATCAAACTTAAAAACCAATCTGGTGCTGCATGATATATATATACATATATATATATATACGTAGGTATATATATATATATATAGATATACCGAGACCGAGATTTTACCGAGGACGAGACTGACCGTTTTAATCTTAAACTTAATTTCTTCCAGTTTTTGATGCTTAGGCCCATTATTAGGAACTTTCACATAAACATACGGTTTCCTCACATCGTCTGTTAATTTTCGTTGCATTGATTTAAAATTTTCGCTGAAATTTGATGTTTTCAAAAAACTACCCGTCTCGGTCCGAGACCGAGTCTTTTGGATGAGCGAGACGGAGACCGAGACTGGCCAAGTCTCGGCTTTTGGGCGACATCGAGACTCCCAACCCTGGTTGGCAATCAAGTTTTCGAGTTTAAAAACAATGTCAAATGTCAAAATTACTGAATAGTTGAAATTAGCGTTGGAAACGGCTGAAAATGCTATTTTTGGCATAAAAATAGAAAAAATTTTTTAGGGGAGGGTTATGGGGGTTTGGAGGGTCTCCAGAGGGGCCCCCCCAAAAAAGTTGGAGGGTAGGCCCCCACCCCAAATCTCCGTTACACCTATGGTGTGGCTGGCGAAAAAAGTGGGGGTGGGGGTTTGAAAAAACTAGGGACGGGTCTGGCAAAAAAGGGGATGGGGTTCGAAAAAAGTCGCTTTGGGGGAGGGGTAAGAAAAATTCGAGGGGGCTTTCCGCGAAAAATTGGTTTTTCGTTAAAAAACTGAAAACTTTTCTCAATTTTCAGCTATTATTAGCGATTTTTAAGGTAATTAAGCGAATTGCTAATTTTTTGAAAATTTTCGAATTTTTGGCTAAAAATTTGCAAACATTCAGGTAGGGGGTTGGACAAAATTTTTAGGGAGGGGGGGGGTCAGCCGAAGGCCGATTTGGGGGAGGGGTCCCCCCCCTAACACACCTATGCTTGCTCCGTCTTCTGGCGGGTAAAAAATGATGGAGTTTTATTACTCCTGCAGTATTTTCTATTTTCTATCCTGCAGTAGCCTGTTTTCTACATATCATAGGGGTCGCGGCAGTGACCCCTGTAATATGAGTGAAAATGGTAGAATGCCCGTGTAAAACAAGGCTGCGCAGATTATGTGCGCAAAAAATTGTACGTGTCGAGTTTAGTATATTTGCCAAGTTTCATCCCCGTACCATTTTCCGTTAAAAAGTTGCCCCAAAAATCGCTTACGAGAGTGATGTTTTTTCCGGTTCTCCGCTTTGACGTCTGGTAAGGGTTGCTTTGTAGCTTTAATAACTACAGATAGAAAAATTTTTGCCTATGAAACCCATATATACGTATTCTTGTATATAGTACAAATCAAAAATAAGAAAAGCTGGTTTTTATGCATCCCGGAGCCGGAAAAAATTTTTGGCTGGGGGCCAAAGTCTGCCAAAACGCTAAAATAGACAAAAAGTATGCTTCAAAGGCGCCTTAATAAGTCAGACTGGGCTATATATATGGGGCAATACTGCCTATATGGCTGAACAGGACACATATCAGGGTCGTTCAATTGCTATATGATTTTCCTGCCGGGCGCATAATTTTTGGGTACTGGCCTGCCAAAGTTGGTGAATTTTGGGTCCAACTTTGAACTTAGTTTTTTCGCTTATTTTGCGACCTGGAAGGCTCAAATCTTGCATGCAAAGGTTTTTGCGGACGGAGAATCATTCCCGCTAGCAATTTTGCTGCCCGACTGACCAAGTTGCTGGGCTGGTTCCACTTTGCCGTCTGGAGGGTCATGTCGGCAACCGTTACCTGAAGGCCCATACTAGCCTCTACTTGGCCTCTCAAAACTTTCTCTATAGGGGTTTTCTGGTGCGCCCAGCTCATTTCCGCTGTCCGTTTTGCTGTACAACGCACCCATTTTGCTGGGCTGGCTCCACTTGACCGTCTGAGGGGTCAGGTGGTCCAAAATAAAATTGTCTAAAAGTGGTCAAATTTGGTACCAAATGAAAGCCCTAAGTGAGCTGAGCAACTTTTGTCATAGAATTGCATACTCAAATAGGCTGTAGAGTGCTGTGGTGGGGTGGGGTGGGGACTTAGACGATTTTCGGTCAAAAATGTTGAATATTTTGACCAAAAATCCTTAAAATTTGGCATTTTCTGGGCACCTTATAGTGAGTGGGGGGAAGCCCAAAAAAGTAGGGGTGGGGCCGAGTGGGGGGAACCCAAAAAGTGGGGGGGGCGCCCCCCCAGTTAAAAAAGCCCAGTAATTATGTAAAGTAGGATACGTTATTTTTTATCGCACTCGACTATATAAGTTGAAATTTAGGATATACCAATATACGTAATGATTCGCCTCTTCTACCATTATTAATGGTTTTTCCTGGAGTAAAGATTGCAGTTGCTTATTGGACTGCCCTCTTTGCTTTTCATTCTGCCTATTCCATTCTTGCCGCTGGAGAGGTTCCCTTCATATTTACTTCGAGTACGGTTAGCACCGAGGTTGACTTCGATACCGTACATGATGGTGCGTTTGATATTGATTTGATTATGTGCAGCTTGATAATCTTAGTGCTAGTGATATACATATGTGTAAAGGAGATTTGGGGTGGGGGATCCCCCCAAATTTGGGGGGCCTCTGGAGACCACCCCTCCCCCAAGACTCCCCAACCCTCCCCAAAAGAATTTTTGCGCTACCTGGTTTTTGCCTACTTTTCCCAACTTTGGCAAACGACCACTTTGGCAAGAAGCACAAATCTGGGCAACTAGAAAAGGGTCCCGGGGTATTTTTGTGCAAAACACATCTGCTAAGTGGTAACCCGCTATCTTGCATTATAAATTCTGCACAATGGCTGGAAAAAATTTGGTCTCGTATTTTCAGAAACTGCATTTCTTGTAATAGCAGCCTATCAAATTGCAATTGGAAGATGACCATGCCTCATATATATATATATATATATATATATATATATATATATATATATATATATATATATATATATATATATATATATATATATATATATATATATATATATATATATATATATATATATATATTAATCCCGAGTAAATCACGCCTTGTTAGTACTATTTATCTTTTATTACATAGACGTGATTTGCCCCGCGGCCGCCCAACCCCAATGCCGCGTCCACATACAACAGGTATTATATACATCTGCCACGGCGATGCTGATGCATGCAAGCGGCTATGTCGTGACAGGATTAGTAGACAATTATATATAAACTCATACAAAAGCATGAGCATATATATATAGCATGAGCATATCATGGGGGAGCTCGGAGAGCCCCCCATAATATGAGCTATAAAGGCACTTTGCGGATTTTGAAAAGTGCTAATTAGGCATAACTAATTAACGGGAATGAATTAAGAGCTAATATTTACATTTTTGAAATCTCCAGGCCAAGAGCTTTCGAATGATACCAAACTTGCCCGGAAAAAATGAACTTTGAAAAAATCGACTTTCTCTTACGGGTTTGAAAGTGGGGTTTTTTTTTTCTCTGTATTCAGCATGATTTTTGTCAATTTTGTGTTAACTCGATTTTTCGAACGGCCCATAGGAAAAATTTTTCTATACTATTTTTTGAATATCTAGGCAATGGTACTTAGCAAGTTTATGTTTTTTTTCCGAATTTCGATCTGGTTCGATTTTCATAGATGGTCAAAAATGGAAAAAATAGCGTTTTTGGACACCTTCAAGCTGAAAAATTTCTAAGTCCGAAAATTTTAAAATAGTCTAAAAACGGGCAAAAACAGCGTTTTTCGGCCTTGGGGTGGTACCCATATATGGTAAATCGGGGTCGCTGAACACGATGAGCACAGTGCCGACACCGTATCTCGCCTGGTTCATCTGGTTCAACTGGTTCAAAGTTGAACCAGTTCCTGGTTCAAGCTACTGGAGATAGCTAGAAGGCTGAAATTTTGCATACAAAGGTTATTGGGCATGGGGAATTCGCTGGTGGTGTTACTTTGGTGATCCGACCCATGGCTGGCCAGATCTGGTTCAAAATTGAACCAGTTCCTGGTTCAAGCTACTGGAGATAGTTGGAAGGCTGAGATTTTGCATACAAAGGTTATTGGGCATGGGGAATTCACTGGTGGTGTAACTTTGGTGATCCGACCCATTGCTGGCCAGATCTGGTTCAACTGGTTCAAAATTGAACCAGTTCCTGGTTCAAGCTACTGGAGATAGTTGGAAGGCTGTGATTTTGCATACAAAGGTTATTGGGCATGGGGAATTCACTGGTAGTGTAACTATGGTGATCCAACCCATGGCTGGCCAGATCTGGTTCAACTGGTTCAAAGTTGAACCAGGTCCTGGTTCAAGCAACTGGAGATAGCTAGAAGGCTGAAATTTTGCATACAACTGGGCTTATTGGGGGGGGGCATGGGGATTTTTCTGGGGGGGGGTGGAACTTTGGGGGGGGTCCGACCCATGGCAATGGCAAGGAATTTTTGGGGGGGGGGGAAATTTTGGAAAAAAAAAATGCGATTTTTCTGGCATATACTATAAAAGTTGATTTTCATAGCAAAAATAAGCAGATTTAGTGTTGAAAAGGGCAAAAATTGATTAAAAATCTCCGGCGAAGCCGGAAAATTTTTGAAAATTTGGCCTTCTGAGCGATTTTTTCAGGGCAAAAGTTGGTACCAAAAGGGGCACCCACTGTTTGTTGGGGGGGGGGCGCTTGTGGGGGGGGGGCGTTTTTGGGGGGGGGTAGGGGGTTGAGGGGGGGGCCCCCCCCCCTAGAATACAAAGGTTATTGGGCATGGGGAATTCATTGGTGGTGTTACTTTGGTGATCCGACCCACGGCTGGCCAGATCTGGTTCAACTGGTTCAAAATTGAACCAGTTCCTGGTTCAAGCTACTGGAGCATAGCTAGAAGGCTGAAATTTTGCATACAAAGGTTATTGGGCATGGGGAATTCGCTGGTGGTGTTACTTTGGTAATCCGACCCATGGCTGGCCAGATCTGGTTCAACTGGTTCAAAATTGAACCAGTTCCTGGTTCAAGCTACTGGAGATAGTTGGAAGGCTGAGATTTTGCATACAAAGGTTATTGGGCATGGGGAATTCACTGGTGGTGTTACTTTGGTGATCCGACCCATGGCTGGCCAGATCTGGTTCAACTGGTTCAAAATTGAACCAGTTCCTGGTTCAAGCTACTGGAGATAGTTGGAAGGCTGAGATTTTGCATACAAAGGTTATTGGGCATGGGGAATTCACTGGTGGTGTAACTTTGGTGATCCGACCCATTGCTGGCCAGATCTGGTTCAACTGGTTCAAAGTTGAACCAGGTCCTGGTTCAAGCAACTGGAGATAGCTAGAAGGCTGAAATTTTGCATACAAAGGTTATTGGGCATGGGGAATTCATTGGTGGTGTTACTTTGGTGATCCGACCCACGGCTGGCCAGATCTGGTTCAACTGGTTCAAAATTGAACCAGTTCCTGGTTCAAGCTACTGGAGATAGTTGGAAGGCTGAAATTTTGCATACAAAGGTTATTGGGCATGGGGAATTCACTGGTGGTGTAACTTTGGTGATCCAACCCATGGCTGGCCAGATCTGGTTCAACTGGTTCAAAGTTGAACCAGGTCCTGGTTCAAGCTACTGGAGATAGTTTAAGACTGAAATTTTGCATACAAAGGTTATTGGGCATGGGGAATTCACTGGTGGTGTAACTTTGGTGATCCAACCCATGGCTGGCCAGATCTGGTTCAACTGGTTCAAAGTTGAACCAGGTCCTGGTTCAAGCTACTGGAGATAGTTTAAGACTGAAATTTTGCATACAAAGGTTATTGGGCATGGGGAATTCACTGGTGGTGTTACTTTGGTGATCCGACCCATGGCTCGCCAGATCTGGTTCAACTAGTTCAAAATTGAACCAGTTCCTGGTTCAAGCTACTGGAGATAGTTGGAAGGCTGAAATCTTGCATACAAAGGTTATTGGGCATGGGGAATTCACTGGTGGTGTAACTTTGGTGATCCAACCCATGGCTGGCCAGATCTGGTTCAACTGGTTCAAAGTTGAACCAGGTCCTGGTTCAAGCAACTGGAGATAGCTAGAAGGCTGAAATTTTGCATACAAAGGTTATTGGGCATGGGGAATTCACTGGTGGTGTTACTTTGGTGATCCGACCCATGGCTGGCCAGATCTGGTTCAACTGGTTCAAAGTTGAATCAGTTCCTGGTTCAAGCTACTGGAGATAGCTAGAAGGCTGAAATTTTGCATACAAAGGTTATTGGGCAAGGGAAATTCACTGGTGGAGTAACTTTGGTGATCAAACCCATGGTTGGCCAGATCTGGTTCAACCAGTTCCTGGTTCAAGCTGGTGGAGATAGTTGGAAGGCTGAAATTTTGCATACAAAGGTTATTGGGCATGGGGAATTCACTGGTGGTGTAACTTTGGTGATCCAACCCATGGCTGGCCAGATCTGGTTCAACTGGTTCATGGTTCAAGCTACTGGAGATACCTGAAAGTCTGATATTTTGCATGCAAAGCTTATTGGGCATGGCGAATTCACTGGTGGAATTTGTGATTGCTGCTGCCACAGTTATGGCAGCGTTCCCAAAAACTAGACGGAGGACAAGTAGGAAAAATGCTCCTTGCAGTCGCATGAAAAAGTTAATATGAGCTATGATGGTCAACATTTAAATGTGTCAAGGACAAGATTTAAAATGTTTAATATGAGCCAACATCTAAATAAGTAGAGGACAAGATGTAAACGGCTAATATGAGCCGCTACGTTTCTCTTGGGCTCATATTGACGCGACTAAAATGGCAAACATATATACAGTTTACGGTTGGCATATAAGCATCAGTGTTTATGAACGATTTGATTGGCTTGGGAATATATATATATATATATATATATATATATATATATATATATATATATATATATATATATATATATATATATATATATATATATATATATATATATATATATTGAATTAATGTGATGATTGCGATGATAACTTCAAATGTGATTTCTCAAGATTTCACAACATGTGTAAGTTCCGCTGTAAAACAGCTGTAAAATTTACTAAAATTATCTGTGTACTCACATTCACGTCACACATGGAACAGTACATATCCGCCCAGTTTCCCCATGCCAGGTGCGCACCTGGTGAGGCTGGGCGGTGAGACGCATGGGGCTATGAGCACTCATCTTTAGGATATGTACCTTAATTCCATGGCACATATTTGTATTTTTTAAATTGTAGCACATGTATGTACCTAATTTTTGTAATGCATAATATTTAATATAGAATGCACCTAAATCTGAGTTTAATTGTTGTCTTTTTGTGTTGGTTTATAATTATACCCTGGCTTATCCCTAGTGGGGGGGGTGGGGGGGGCGGCCCCCCATTCGGCGACCTCCCCCCCCCATTCGAGGAGCCCCCCATGAAAAGCCCCCCCCCATAAATCCCGACCTCCCCCCCCATTACCCCAAAAATTCCCAAATTTTACCATTTTTACATTAAATTTTCAAAAAATTTTCCGGCTTCGCCGGATTTTTGACTAAATTTTCGCTATTTTAGCGTAAAAAACACATAGAATAAGTCATTTTTAGCGATTTTTCGCAGTTTGTACACAAAAAACCCACAAAAATTCGAAAAAATTTTCTAAAAATATGCCCCCCCCCATTTTGGGTGAGCCCCCCCATCGTGGGGGGGGGGCCCCCCCCCATGAAGTCCCCCCCCATAAAAAATTGCCAAGGGATAAGCCAGATACCTGGTTCAACGGATATGTGGCCGGCTATACCACCCAAAGACTAATTGAACTCGAATGAATGTTAGGTATAGCCACCACCTTTGCGTCGAGCCTTTGGCCTTAGTGCCTATATCTAAACAACACAGCACGCTTACCAGTTTTATTGGTCCACAAACACCACTGCACAAGTCGAAGAACAAAGGCACACTGACTCAAACAAAGATTTTACATCAACTTAAATACCCCAAATTATATGATATTATATGTCATTATATGAGCTTATATGTCCTCGTGACCTCGTGATCTTACTTCAATTGGTAGGAAATTTCTAGAGCATTGTTTTGATTGGTTTGCGCGACAATGATTACAATATTTGTGATTGCAACTTTTTATTAAGCTTAGTCAGCGTCTTATGACTCGAGAGTTTACAGCAACTTTCAGCAACTTGAGTTATTGACCTACGGTAGCAAGGATGAAGCAAATAAATCTTTTACCTACTGTCTTATTGTACCTAAGATTTTAAGGCTTATTAGTATAAGTTAGACTTTAATAATTTCAAGGCTTTTTAGTTTTACTATTGTTACGTACGTCTAATTTCAGTTGGTAATAATTAGCTATTTATTTATATAGTTTGCATTTCGTTATGTACCTAAATTTCTGCTGGCTACATTCGTCCCCCTCTAAAGACAAATGTCCCCATTTGTTCCAATTACAGGTAAAAGTTTAGTTAAGTTCAGTTGTGGACGGCAGGAAAATTAATCAAATACTGCCAGTTTCATTATATCCGTTGTGTTTGTGTTTGTGCATGGTCGATTCAGTTTAGCGAAGGATTTTGGGCATGGCCATACTTGTTATATTCGACTGATTAGAGGAGCTACTTTTCAACGGCCTCCCGTTAGACGGTGGAAGAAAGGTACAAATTTGTAGAGAGCCAAAATGTTATGTCCCAAGACTGGAACATTGAATTTAGTGCTAACTCCGACTTAAAGCCAACTTACTGCTGCCAGGGTCCCCCCTCTAGATTATGAGAATTGTTGCAAGCGTTTGCATCAGTTTTCCCCCTGGAAGAAATTTAAGATCTCAGCAAAGTTGCAAGAAGCAAGGGCTTGGACTGTTGAATTGTTTTGACTTAGTAAGACGAATTTATTGAAAATGAAATCGTATTACTACAGCCTTAAGAGCTGCTACCCCCTGTGAGAAACTGTTGCAAGCTGGATCTTGGGCGTTTAAGCAAAACATAAGTGTATGAAATTTCGCCTAGCTAAATTGAACACTATATTTTGCTATAGTGAGAAGTTTTATTTAAACTTGTTCCCCCTCTTTAAGTTTTGTGTAACCTTTCTATGCTTCTTCGTCTGCCTGGTATATTTTGGCTAAAAATTTCAGCTATGATTACATTTATTATTCAGTTCGCCAGCAAAAGTTTAACTTATCTCCCTTCTGGTGGTGCGTTATAGCATGCTCCGTTGCTCTGTTTTGTGTGCAGTACACGGCGTTTTGGTCACTACTGACTTATATACGACTTTACCTATTACTTCATTAATTTTACGACTCATTATTAACTGGTAAGTGCATTTTATATAGTAAGCAATGCAAGCAATAAAGCAATAAATACGACATGGCATAGCACAGCAGTTAGCATACGAGTAAATATTGCATAAGATTTGACGATAACATGAATTAATAAGGACACGGGCGCATAAAATATGTTAATTAATCAGTTAAAGCAATTAAATTGAACAATAACGATATGGCATAAAATATTGGTGCTATTAAAACTGAGTAAAATAGAGTTCTCCAAATAAATACGGCATGGTTACAACATTGAATAAATATTGCACAAAATTACTGTTAACAATTCATAATGTTAAACCGAACAGGGTTGCAATCAAACTGTCTTCAAAATAAATACGACATGTATGCATGCAAAATAGAATAAAAGATTATAATTACTTCAAAAATCATAACACATAAATTGTAACTGTCGCAGTCATTTCAGTCCCTTTCAGATCACGGTTTCTTTCGTCATCTCAAACACTGTTTCGTCGCCTCCTGCTGTTGAACTGTCGTTCCCGCTCAGCCAGACGCTCCTGTTCCTCCAGTATGTACTTCAGTGGCTCCACATAGATAGGCATCATGTCCAGATACGGTTGCACTCCGACTGTAGAATCCACCAGATTGGCAAACTTCTTCAGTTGGCTGTCGGCGTCCTCATTTTCCCAGTCGGCCCAAAACAGGACAGTGAGGATCAGGGGCTTGGGGCTTTCCGCGTGGATGTTGGAGGTGAACACGTCTCCTTCTAAGGTGTAGAGTTCGTAAGGGCCTTCCCTAACTTGAAGTGTGGGAGTGATCGTGTTGAAGGTAGCGATCCACTCTGCGGGGGTAGAGGCCCTACGGAAGGAGCGAAGCATCTCACTGGTAATTCTCAAACTTTTCCCAAGGAGACCTATGGGGTGGGAACACTCAAGGAGCAAGTGAGGCTTGTACCCGAATAGACAATCCCCCTCATCGTTAAGCTCCATCTCATCCAGGAAACTCACAAACTCTGACAAATTTTCTTCGCTCGCTCCTGACCTTCTCCCAAAAAATTTGTAGAGGGGTGCAATTTGTCCATACCTTTTGTGGAATAGCAACTGTTCGGCTGGTTTAGACAAGAGGCTCATTTTCAATTGTCTAAATAAAAATTATCAGTTAGATATCAAGCTTTTGTCTCATTTATCATATATATTGCAATTTTACAGTTTCGTATCAAAATACGTATCAAAATTCACTGACTACAGAATAAGACCACTACTTCTGATAAAATTTGGTGCATTTTCGGAACAAGCATATTTAATGAAATTCTTTCTGCTACTTCCCAGTTTTTAATCCCAAGTTTTTAGCTTTCATTTTTTTACAGTCAAGCTCGTACTGGGTGGGATATGCATCATAAATATACAATTTAAAATCACTGGTTACACAATATATACGTAGGCATAAAGCAGTATTGGTTTAGTTTTAGTCTTTTCAGGGAAAGGAAGTTCAAACGTCAACGTCTCGAGGGTCCGGGTTGGGAAGGACCTGGTCCTGAACGGGTGACATCTCGGTATATGCTGAGTGCCAATTTCTTTAGATAGTCCGTCATGTTTTCCCATAAGGCCATACCGTCAGCCTGCCCCCAGCACATTCCACAGTACTTCGATTCGTAGGGCTGTAGGGTTTGGTTTACCCAACTCATAGATACCATGGAGCCATTAGCCAATTGATTTCTCAACTCCATCTCAAATTCTGTAGCATCTTGCCTGATCGTGGTGCGCAGATACTGAGGTAGCCTAGGTGGTTCGTGTTGAGAGTTGCCTTCTGGAGCTACCGAGAGCAACGGTTGTGGGATAGGATTGCCTAGCAGTGGTTGGAGCAACGGTTTAGGTGTCGGAAGTAGAGGGTGTCGGTTTTGGGTGGGCTGCTGCTGCATTTCTTCCCTTTCCTTAACGAGTCGTCGGCCAGATAGGTCGTTGCCCTCACCGTCGTCGGATTCAGACTGAGATGATCTGCTTGCGGAGTGATAGGGTGACAGGGAGCCATGGCGGTCATCTCCTTCTACTTCAATTTGAAGCTCATTTGCTGGGATCTCGTTAGTGGAGTTTTCCGACCCCCTCTTCGGCAATCCAATTTGGTTTACCCTTCTACGTACTATCTTAACTACCGCGTAGGTAGCCACAGTGGGGCAGTGTTTCTTTATGGCTCTGAGTTTTTCAGCTCGTTCCTTCCTTAAACTTCTGGTCTGAGATTTTGACTGCTTCCACTTCCTTGTGACGACCAAGTACCGTTTCCAATCGGTCTTTACCATTCGTACTGCTGCTTCAGCCATTTTGCATTCACTACAAACAAAACCGATTAATTAATGTGTGTTGTAGTTAAAATATACTGCTAATTTTAACGACTTATTTTTTATTTCTTACTTTAGAGCAATATGGCCTAACTCTCATCCCTTTGTGCTGTTTACTTAAAGTGATGCTACTGCTACTTCCTGACTACGTGAGGTTGGTTTTGTAATTTGTTTACCCTTTTGTGTGACTATAAAGGTAACGTAGTTTAAACGCACAAAATAGATTAAGCTTCATTTACAGCGAACATGTAAAATGTATAAATGACTTGTAAAACTGTATGACTGATTCGAAATTACTGAAAAATGTTCATGGGACAGTTGGTGTGGGAGCACTTGAGCGTCAAGGATTCACAAAATGGGTGAGTGTAAACGAAAAGTTTAACCGTAAATGTACACACACACGAGAATGTATGGGTGTTGACATGTGTGGGTCCTGGTAAAGCCGTGTGAATAAGTGCTATGGTGGGGTTGTGATCAGTGTTTGAACAATTTGAGCAGATGGCTGTTGTGAATTTAATGAGTTCTGTGGCCATTGGCTGAACTCCAGCTCTTGCCCCTACAGTATGAGTCACTTCAACCTCGTTCTTGCAGACATCACATACTGGGTGGGTCACTAGCATTTGCTTAGGCTCAGGTGCGGTACTTGACGTCATCATCTTGATTGCTCTACTTTATAATGAATTATGTATTCTTATATATAGTATATACCTTAGGCTGATATCCTTCAACTTCTGTCTGTTCCTTTTTCAGTTACTGCACTTCTGCGACACAAATCTATAACAATTACAATATACATTGATCACTTATGTACAACTCTGGACGGGTTCGCTTTCTTAAATAATTAAGGAGAATAAATAAACAAACAGCTACGACTACTACATATGTTTTTGTATTAGTATTTTTATATACGCACGGCAATTAAGCTAAGCCCATTATCTATTCTACTTTATAGCATATATATGAACAATATTATAATAGTATAAAATAACAGTGCATATGCGATATTTTAATAATAAGCAACAACAATTATTCTTGATGCGCTTGGTTGTCAGGTGTGTATGCGTACGGGTTGGTTGTGTCTTTCTTGTGTTGCTTAAATACTTCTTCAAGGGGCTCAAGTTCAGGTAGGGGATATAGATCAGGTTGAGCCGACACAGGTCGTGCGCACTGGTTCTCTGATGTGTTTTTCAAGCTACTTGTTTCTGTCGAATCCTTGCTAGTAAGATTAATTGACCAGCTCGCACCGTTTTGCCTAAGTGCTTGCCAAACTATTAGAGTCAGCAGGGCTAACTCACCTGCTAGCAAGGCGTACACCCAGGCATGGTAGGAATTGCTAACTCTTTCTACTTCTGTTAATGCATGCCTTTCTGCTTCTTCAAGCTTCGAGTCTGCAATCCCAAACTTTTCGTTCTCCCTGTAGAGGTCCTGTATTTTCTGCGAAAAGTTTTTAGTAGCTGGTAGTGAAAGCAATTTTTGTAGAATGGAGCTGTCGTTTGTCCAGTTCCGGCTTTCCATTACTACGCCTTGACTAGTGTTTATAACGCTTACCGTTGTGGTATCAAAGATATATGCGAAAGTATTAAATGCTTTAAGTACAGTTGTGTTAGTAGAAGTACGGTCACAGTCCTGGTCTACTGCTGGGATGCTTCCACTAGGAGTTGCTAACCCGCATCCGCATGGTAGTTTTATGATGCACTGTGTGCATGCCTTAAGTCGAATTGGTGATTTATTGCTTACTTGCTTATCAGGAGGCCTGAGCAGGATCCTCCGCTGCTCCGATGAGTGATTTTGTCATAATCATCCACTGAGATCTATCGATAGCGACGTCCGCAAGTATTTGCTTCCAGTCTGTTGTCCAGGATCTGTAGATTCGATGTAGAGCCAGAGGTGAGAGGTCTTTCAGAATAGTCCGTTGCCACGTCATCCTCACACCGCCAGTAGGACGTCTCCAGTGAGGAAACGGAGCCGACATTAGGCATCTTTTCGCCGGAAAGCAATTAGGTCTTCGCAGGATATGACCGAGATACCTTATACGTCGCGTCTTGATTTCCATAGAACAAAGCTGTCCTGGCTGGATCCGGGCCATGACTTCCAGATTAGTGATCCTGTCGTGATAAGAGATTCTAAGCATTCTGCGCCAGCACCGGAATTCAAAGGCCTGTAGTCTGTCCAGGTCGTTAACTTTCACGGGCCAGGTTTCACAGGCGTAGAGTAGGACTGGACGGACTGCTGCAAAGTAGACTTTTAGCTTTGTACGCAGACTAACCCTGTCGTCGTTCCACAGGCAGTCGCACAACGCCGCGAATGCATTTTCAGCTTTGGCAATCCTTGACCGGATTTCATGGGTAGGGTTGCCATCGGCCCTGACAAAGCTGCCAAGATAACAGAATTCGTCCAGGGTTTCGAGCATTTGACCACGCAGCAGAATAGGGGCTTGATCGGCTGTTGGAGACCGGATTATTTTAGTCTTTTCGGCACTAATTATAAGGCCTACGGTGGAAGCGAAATAATCCAGTCTGTCTATCATGAGATTGAGATCTGTCGCTGATTCGGCGAGCAAGGCGATGTCGTCGGCATAGGCTAAATCCGTTAGACGCCCGCCTTCGTCTAGAGTGACGCCGTGGCAGCCTTCAAGAGCTTTCTGGAGCACCATGTCGAGTACGAGATTAAACAGGAGGGGTGATAGTAGTGCTCCTTGTTTTACTCCCGTATTGACTGGGAATCGCTCAGTCAGAGATGAACCAAGACGAACAACGCTCATGCTATGTTCGTACATTTTCCTTATCAGTGAGATAAGTTTGTCGGGTATCCCATGATGCGCCAGAATCTCGTACATGCGAGAGCGGTCGATTGAGTCAAAAGCTGCCTTGAAATCGACGAAGGCTATTAATAGAGGTTGCCTGTATTCGTGCCGTATTTCCATGACTTGGCGCAGGGCAAATATCTGATCAACAGTGCTCCGACCAGGACGAAAACCTCCTTGGTTTTCACGCAGGTAAGGGTCGATAACAGGTCGGACTCTGCCTAGGATGATGGCTTCGACGATCTTGTATGCAACGTCTAACAGGGAGATGCCTCGGTAGTTCTTACACTCCGTCTTGTTACCCTTTTTAAAAAGGGGGACAAGGACGGACGTTTTCCAGTCAGATGGGAACTCTTCCGACATCCAGATGAGCTGCACAAGGCGAGTTAACTGGTGGCAAACGGTTTCACCGCCTGCTTTCAACAAGTTGGCACTTATACCGTCTCCGCCTGGAGCACTTGATGACTTCATGGAGTTTATCGCCTTACGGATTTCTTCTTGGGTCGGTACAGCGTCTGAGATGTCGAGAAAACCGTTAAAAGGCAGGTCAAACAGGGGCGTTGCAGGCAGGGGACGGTTCAACAAAGTTTGAAAATGTTCTTTCCATCGCTCGTTACGCCTCTGGAAGCTTCGGATGATGGACCCGTCGTTTTCACGGACGACTTCGCTGATGGCGGATTTTTTACCTGCCATATTACGCAGAGTTCTGAAAAGCTTTCCTGTATCTCCATGTCGAGTAGCATTGTTCATGACATCTATCTGGGTCTGCCAGTAACTGTTCTTATCTCTGGCCATGCTTTCAGCTATTTCAGCAGAAAATTGCCGCCGCTGAAATGAGTTCAAGGCTCGTCTTCGCATTTCTACCAGCTCCAGAGTCTCCGCCGAAATCCAGTCGTTCCGGGTCCTTTTGGTCCTGTCAAGGGTACGGGCCGCAGTTTCTTGGATCGCCAACTTAGTGGCTGACCACAAGTTTTCCACGTCTTCTTCCTGAATAGATTGAAACCTGTTAGCTAGCTCTAAGCAAAAGGTGGTCAGTACGCGAGTGTCCTTTAGTTTTTCGATGGCTAGGCGGTCATTTGGGCGATGTTGTTTGTTGACGCAAAACCGCAA
>JASAND010001559.1:0-48285 GCA_030248195.1 Trissonchulus latispiculum
CATTGTTATACGTTGTAAACACCATAGCGCACAACACTTGATTAAAGACGCCTTTTTCGATATATCCAAAAACATTTTAATTTTCCAAATACCTTAATAGCTAATAGCATCAAAAATTGTTCATACACAAAACACACGCAAGAATTTATTGATGTACCCTTACCTAAAAACATTGAAATCTAAATCATTAATATCTTGTATTTGAACCTCCAAACAATCTTTTTAATTTAAAATGCTTAAACTGGATAATAATATGGTCAAGCACATATTCCCGGCTGATGCCGCTCAAGTATTGCTCAAGTAAATATTATTTTATAATGAACAGATTAGCCTTCAAAATGTTCCCAATTTGATTGACGAAACTGCTCTCACATGATATAGAAACACAGTTTGATTGGTTAATCCTGAACTCAAAATAATCTCGAGCTTAAGCTGCAGGTCGGATAATCTCGAACTATTTTTGTCTGATGAAGCAAATAATCTCTAACTCAGAGTTAGAGATAAGCTACAACTAATTCAATCCTGAACTTGGAGCTTATCTCTAGCTTGAGATAATCTTGATGTTGGTTGGTGCAAACGGGCGTAAGTAATACACTTGCTCGAAGGAGGACGACTAACAAGCACGCTAACAGCACTAACTTGCACGCTCGAGTTTGGGATTACCTCGAGCTTAGCTCGAGATTAGTTCCCGGTTATCTCCGACTGCTTTGCACCAAAAAAGTTACAGATTATCTCAACCTCGAGCAGTCTTGAGCGCCTAATTTTCAAGTCCTAGTCCAGTTATTTTCAAATTATTTAAAATATGGAGGGGTTGCGAGAGTTGCAGCGATATTGAGAGTTGAGGCATCAGCATTCTAGAACCTTCCGACGCCCAGTTCTACGGAACCATGAAGATCCCTAACCCTGTATTGTGATGCTGAAATTCGTCGACGCTTTCATTTTACTGAACGAGCAGTCACTGCAACGCTACTCTGTTTCGTCGCAGATGAAATTTCTTATGGCAGCATCCGCAATTTTGCTGCATCGCCGCTGGAACAGTTGTTGATATTTCTCGAGTAAATACCTATGACTGTTAACCTTTGACAATGATTGTTTAATGGTACAACGATTTCATTGGCACATTGCAGTCCAAACAGAACGAAACAAGTATAAAACAGGGTCTGAACAATTCTGACGCTATTAATTGTCACACTAACACATGTATCAACACAGTTTATCCTTATCATCAAACATATGAAATGCATTTCAGTTAGCACACTCAATACATATACGACTTTGCGCTAATTAAGTGTGCTTGGCACAGTAAGCAGCCTCAAATTTGGTTTGCAACAAAAACATTTTACCCTTAGGCTCACATTGTTTAATTTTGCATTTGTATTCGCACTTTTTGGCCATATCAACCAGATGTTGCTCAACCAAATCAGTTTCTTTAGAGGATTAGAGGATTTTCTTTTGGCAAAGCAGCCGGCAACCAGGACTTACGGAGAACCTAGACTGCATTTACCTTCTGAGCTGCTTTTGTAAGCAGTCTAACCTTAGCAGGTGGGGGATCAACGTTATCGCCTGTAGTAGGACTGACAGCGTAATTTTCGTGTGAGAGATCAATTGGAGAACTTCCTGTACCAGCAGGTTCCAAAGGGAACTGGTCATCTGAGTCAAACGGGTTGTTAACGGATATGAATTCAGAAGGGTTAAGTGAAACCAAGCGTATGGTCATCAGATCGACTTTATCTGGTCCACATCCACCACCGGTCGCTCTTCTTGATTGTTTTTCCTAAAAGCATATGAATACATAAAAGTTGAATACTAAGGAATTCATTATATTTATTTCAGATACCTATCGACTGACAACTTCCGTATTGTATCTGGATACTTGGCCACTATCACGCACCGGCAGGATAATCCTGAACCTAGATATGTTCATCGAGTAGCTGCCCTCGTCGCACGAAAAGCCATTAAATATAGATCAAGATACCAAGGCAAGGTGACCTGACTTACGTCCAACAGAGGTTCTACTCAATTGCATCGTTCCCGGGAGTTTCAGGAACAATTGATGGTGTCCATATCCCAATTGCTAGCCCTGGGGGTCCCCAAGCCGAAAGATATCGAAACCGGAAAAATACCTTTTCATTGAATGTTCAGGTAATTGGTGACGCAGACCTAATGATCAGGGACATTGTTGCAAGGTGGTTTGGTTCTGCTCACGATGCCAGGGTTTTTGGTGAAAGTTCCGCTTTGAGAATGGAGAAATTGAAGGCCTACTCCTGGGTGACGCCGGTTACCCTCTCAAATCCTACCTCATGACGCCTGTTCCTAATCCGGGTTCGGATGCAGAGGAGCGCTATAACAATGCCCACAAAAGAACAAGAATTTCTATCGAAAGGCTGTTTGGCTGTTGGAAGCGACGGTTCCCAGCGTTGAGTTATGGGCTTCGTTTTTCACCTGAACGCTGCAGTGTGATTGTGGATTGCAGCTGCTTAATCTAGCGAGGGTAATTGGGGAGCCTGATTTCGATGAGAATTGATGAGAATGCGTGCTGGAAATTTAAAAGGAGTAGCATTGGAACAGAACGGTTGCAGCTAGAAATGCTATTATTCGGTCTCACTTCTCTTAGGGCCTTTTCGCGAATGGGTAGAGTAGAGTAGAGTAGAGTAGAGTTAAAATTAACTCTTTTAACCCTTTTCATAAATGCGCAGGGTTAAATTTAACTCTGCCTGTTTTTAACTCTTTTAACTCTGCAGGGTTAAAAATCAAAGAGTTAAAAGAGTTAAAACTGGGAGAGTTAAAATTAACTCTCTGCATACGTGAAAAGAGTTAAAAGGATTGTGATTTTTGTGTACGCAAAATGCAACTTTTCATCATTTGAGAATATTAAAAAACTTCCCAACGTTTGGAAAATTTTAAATAAAATAAGACAAGATATTTTCATTTTATTAATAAACATTTATCACGTCTTAAATGCAGCTCTTTCAGGACCACTTTCAGGATCACTCCCAAGGACTAGGACGAAATTTCTAAAATCAGGGCCACCTCAGGACAACTCTCGAGGACCAGGATTAAAGGTCTAAAATCAAGACCACTTTCAGGACCACCTCAGGACCACTCCCCAGGACCAGGACCACTTTCAGCACCACCAACGGGACGAGACAATAAAAGGTCACTTTTGACATTAGGGACAGGTGTCTATTAATCAGAATATATTCCCACAACGCTTGCATTGACCAACCAAAACATTGATATGTGAAAGAAGTACAATGGACAACTGTGGCATGGAAGACGCCAGATTTGGTTTTCATTTATACATTTCTAGATCGTAGCTTTGAGGTTTGTCATTATTTTAAGAGACCACAACATAACAAACCGACAATACTGAGTCGGTCTATAACAAAGCATACTTAGAGCTGGTGCTTTGGATAGGTTTCGATTTTTGAATGAATGTACACCATATGCATGGACAAAATACTGCATCGTTAGCTCAATAGCTCGCCGGACATGAGCGGCGGTCATCCGTCATGAACTAAGGAAATTGTCTGGTGCTGTCAAAACTTGGCAAGAACTACCTTTAGTAAGTTGACCGTCACGAACCCTCCCCAACCCCCGATTTAATAATTTTGTCAATAAAATGTCAAAATTTTATCCAATTTTATCCAATGACACTGTGAAATCTATGGCCAAGCTCGGTCAAGCTGGCCAAGCTAAAACTTTGCTATTTGCAATTTTGGTGTCGATTTGATCCCTCACTTTGATGTCGTTGTGTTAATAGTGAGTAGGCCCACACTTTCTTTCAACAATTTTCGGGATTTTTGTCGTGGTCGTTGTGGTAGTGACATAGGCGTACTATCAAAAAGCAAGATGATGCTTTGTTTTTTGCATAATCGTCAGTTATGCGGTTTCTCTGCAAGAATATGTTCCTATGAATTTGCTCGGCGACCACGATTTTTTGTGGCTGGCTCAGCAGCTCAGAATGGTATGTCACTTTCGGAAAGACATATATGAAATTTTGCCCAATGATTGTGTAGTGGCTTATACTTTGACATTGACTTGGCTTATGCTGGTCCTGCGGATGTGTGGGACCAGGCTTTTAAATCATCTTTTTGGCTTCTTTGTTTTGAATTGGGTCTTCAACAACTTACACCATCTGTTAATGATGTAACTGCATGGGAACTTGCTTCGTGAGAATCTGTCAAAGTCAGCCGACACTAAGTATTTCCGTCTGTTGCCTAAGGGCGGTTGCCGTTTTCTGGTTCATCGGTTGAAGAACTATTGTGAAAGTGAATTGGGTTTTCTTGGTACTCATGTAAAGCTGAATTATATTTTGGAGGCCATTGATCCCAAAGTTTACGCAAGAAATCAAAATTTTCGTTCGCCGTTTTCTTGAAAGCTTGTTATCCAGACAGTACTTTATCCTTATCGTTTCTATGCGGGCTCCTATATTTCCTATTTTCCTTTCTTCTGGGTTCAGGTCCCTTTGGGAATGGAGAGAAAGTGTTTGCTGTAAAATATGGTTGTTCAACCGTCTACTTTTCTACAGAACGAAATGTGTCCTGTACAAAGAAATATATTGAAATTCCTGAATTCGGTTGTCTCTCCAGTTCAGTTCCTTGTTGCCGAAGGTTTGTGGCATCGGGAGGTTACTGTGAATTGCCTACGGTCCTTGTGAATTGCCGTCCCTTCATTCTAAAGCACTTGTAGTGAACATTTCACATTTCGAAGTTCAGTTGCAAAGACTTTTTCGGTAGTGCGAATTGAATCCGCCACTAGTTAAAATGTCCCTGAGCTTTGCCAAGCAGGACAGTTCAGTTGGGCCACAAGGCCAGTCAAAAGTAGATTTTGCATGAGTCAGTTAGTTTTTTGGTTGCAAGCGAGTTTGTCTTTACGAAAATTCATTAGATTCTATTAGTTTTCATGTCTCCATCTTTCACTTTGTTTTGTCTTTGACGTATGAAAAATTTATTCATTGGAAACTTAATAAATTTAATATCAGGCTGCATTACAACATCATCAGTCCTTTATGTTTAAAGCCTTGCCTTGAATGTTTAAATAATCACGAAATACCACCATCCACCTGTTGGTATTTCAAACTTCTCACTGTCTGCTTTGAAGCTTTGATTTTGAATGAGCAAATGAGTTTGAATTCTGTCTGCCCTTGCTGGAGAAGCGGGCAGCCAGTGACAATGAAGATTCTTGAATGTTTCTGTAGTTTACAGTTAATAGCACTGCTTCTGGTCAGCAATGTATTGTTGACGGTAAACGGATTCACAGTTGTCTGCGAAAATAGTCCAGTTTTCATCGAAGAAAACAATGATCATTGGTAATACTATTCAATTAGATATGTATTTTCAATTTAAAAGTCCAACAATAGAAGTTGAAACATGGAATGGTTATTACAAGTCTGGCGATGATATTTGATATGTAATACTATTGTTGCACAATACGTGTGGTTTGCAATCTCTTCACTAGAACTTTGTTAGGTATTTATTGCAATTTAACAACTTATTCATGGCAACCATGTCTCGCACTAACAGTTGGCGCATAATTCTGTTAGGACTTGCAAAGTAGTGATGTGGATCGGATCGGATCGGCAGCCAAAATCACCTACCGATCCGATCCGCCAATTGGCCGGCGATCCGATCCGATCCGATCCAGCCCCGGATCGGACCGATCCGATCCGATCCGACCATAATTTTAATTTTCAATTGTAGACACTTAAATTGCTATGCCTTCCCATTTCCCATAATTTTGCAAAAGTTTTGATCAAACTTCGCATCGGAATCTTATTGAATAATTCTGAATATCAGAAACTTCAACTGCAGAATACTGTATAGTTACCTATAAAAACAACAATTTCCTTTGCTTGTGAGTTCAATATCTAGTGAGGAGGAAGAGAAGAGAAGAAAAGTTGAAGAAACTAGGGAGTAAGACCAAAAATATGCGTACAAACTTTGGTCATTTATTGGAAGCTTAAGGTGGTGATCAGACATGTGCAGGAGGGGAAGTTCTGGGGGGGGGGTGAAGGGCGGCCGAAGGCCGCCGAAAAACCGGATTTTTCCGGTTTTTTACCGGAAAAATCCGGATTCTGGGGGGGGGTGAAGGACCCCACTGGGGGGGGGTGAGCTCAGGTCTGGGGGGGGGGGGTTAAAACCCCCCCCAAACCCCCCCCCCCCAACTCTACAATTTTGCTTTTGGAAGCAACGTTCTAGCTTTTTCCTATCGTGAGATATAGCCAATTTTCTTATTTTGGCGTCAAAAACTTGTCCATTCTGCAGAAATCAAATAATCCACTACTTCTTGAGCTACGAAAGCCGTAAAATTTAACTAAGGGTGTCGATTTAAAGGTCTCACAGAGGCCAATTATCGGAGGCATGACCATCGTACAATTGCTATCCCTTAGGCTGCTATCACAAAAAATGTAGTTTTTGCAAAAACACGACCAAATTTTTTCCAGCGATTGTGCAGAATTTAGTATGCAAGCTAGAGAGTTGCCACTTAGCAGGTGTGTTCTACACAAAAATACCCCGGGACCTTTTTTAGTTGCCCCGATAGCTGCTTTCTAACTGAAGTAGTGGCTTGCCAAAGTAGTGAAAAGTAGGCAAAATCCAGGTTGCGCAGACATTTTAGTTTATTTCTCCATAACGAAGAGCGATATCACAATAACTAAAAAAGGGTCTCCAGCTATTTGATAGAGGTATGGAATGCTCTAACCGATGTCCTGCAAAAAAATTTATTTCAGCCTGCAAAAAATCTGAAAAATTATACTTCTTCTAAAATACAGGAAAAACATTTTGGAAAGCCAAACTTAGATTCATTGTACTCATTAAAGCGAGAAAATGTTAAGCTACATTTTGATATAAAGATGACTTCTTAACTCCAAATAATGAATGAATAATAGTGGTTCAAAGTTGATGTCTCCAAAAGGAATCACCACGTTAAGAATACATTTATAGTTTTATATATTTATTGGCAATGTATATAATTTCAAAATCGTTCGGAAAGGAAATCAGCAAACATTTAAAGTCAGGTAAAATTCGGAATCCCTGGTTTTATTCACGAAAAATCTAAAATATTGGATCTCTAACTTTATTCCCCCAAACAAAAGTCAACTTCAAAGGCTTATTGCAACAGATCAACAGAACTTCAGAGCATGATTTATACATCGTTAGAATGCTCGAGATGTGCTCTATTTAATCGTGTAAAGCAGTAGTTTGCTGCAATAAAAAGTTAAGCTTAATAAACCATCAAAGTTACCGTTTTTTGCAATTTTTGGTTGTTTTAATAGCAGCAAGCTACAGCAAACTGCTTTGCAACATTAACTAGAGCACATCTCGAGCATTCCAACGATGTATAAATCATGCTCTAAAGTTCAGTTGATCTCTTACAATAAATTGGTACACCTTCAGGTATTGACTCTAGCTCACAATTAGCTTTGAAATAAATTCTAGGCAACGTTTCCTAGTATCAAGAATACATATTATGTATCAAGAATATCAAGTATCAAGAATATATATTATGTACTCTTGCTAGTATGTAATTAATTAATTTGAATAGAAATTATAACAAAATAAGCACACTCTCAGCAGTCAGCGTCACTGAATTTAAAAAGCGAAGCGGACTGTGCAAAAATTAATTAGCAGAAAATATTAGACAGCCATTCCATTGGATCATTTTTACGTATGCAGACAAAAAATTATATATTTATCCAGAGGAAGAAAGTAAAGCAAAACGTTAACATCAAAGAATTCGCATTAACAACGAAAATTCAACAATTGAACAAAATTCAGATGAAAACTCTTCATAATTTCTTGGAAAAATTGGTACAAATTTCCAAACTTTGCCTCATTTGCCGGATCGGCGATCCGGAAAAATCAAGCCGATCCGATCCGGGCGATCCGATCCGAAAATTTGTCGATCCGATCCGATCCGATCCGACCCCGGATCGGTCGATCCGATCCGATCCGCCGATCCGATCCACATCATTATTGCAAAGCCTGGTTAAATTTCGCGAATGAACAAGGTAAAAGGATTTTTTAACTCCAGTTATAGAATTGATAGCAAAGTAAGTAAAGAAACCTAAAGTAAAGCACAGAAAAACAAAGTAAAGCCTATGAAATACCGTGACACTAAATTTTACTTGAGTTTCAGGAATAGCAGCCTATTTGAACATGATGCAGTGACAACTTTTCGACGATGTCGCATTGATTTGCAAGACTACGAATCTGAGGACTATGTTGCCATGTATTTTCAAAACTTTGTACCACGTGCCAAAACTGCCAACTTCACCCGATGCGAAATTCTGAAACTGGGAGAACTGTATTGTAACTTGCTGTTGGAGGAATTTCGTTCTTTTTATAAAATAAGGGATGTTGATTTAGCACTATCGTTTGGAAGTGTTTCGGGTGTCGGGTTAATGGCCGGATCCTGGGTATTAATGAATGAAGAATTTAAGGGAGCTGCCAATACCAAGTACCACATGGCGATTCTTGCAATTGACTTTTTATCACTTGCACCACATATTATCACAGCCATGCATCATTTAGTATACCACTTAAAATACACAACATTCTTTTACAATTGGATCTATGTAATGAGGTCATTTATTTCCCATTTTTTTGGTGACATAAGTGATATCTTAATGGCCAGTGCTACAGTGCTTCGAGTTGCGGCACTCTGGTTTCCTATTAGGTTTGCAAAGCTTAATGCAAATCTAACTTTTTCTGTAACACTATGTTTAAGTTGCATATATTCATGTATTGTATGGGGGGCATTGATTTTGTTCATGAGACAACTAACTGGGGGATTTAGGGAGGACATCCAAGAGTATCGACTGAAAGTTGCACCATTTGCGACGTCACAATTGCGAATAAATCTAGTTATTTTTCAGCAGACAGTGTCAACGTTAACTGCAGTGGTCGTTCTCGTTGGAAGCGCTTTGATAATAATTGGAGTTGTGCGAGCGCAAAAGGTTGTGAACAGATCGAGCCAAGAGTTGAGAGAACAAACCCACAAAAATATCAGTATGTCCGTTTTACTACTGTCGATAAGTGTACCGTATTTGATTTTCGCCGCAGTATCTTTTGGTAAGCAATACATCCTGGCACACATGCTTAGTGCTTGGACGATAAGGTACGGAATAGCTAGATTTTTTGATTCTCATACATTTGCAGAAATTGTAGAAGCTGGTAGGTTAGAGTCGTTGGGAATGAAATTAACACTTTGGAGTGGGGGCTTTTACTTCTTTCATCATTCCTGCAACTTTTTCTTATACTTATTGTTTCATAGCAGATTTAGGGCATGCTTTCTGAAACCATTTGGGATTAAGTTAAGCATTACTACAGTCAGCATAACGAATTCATCAACTCGCTAGATTAAGCTTTTCGTTTGGAGGTGATTAGACATTTGAATACATGTTGATTTTAATTCTGTTTCAAACGTGTGCTTGATATATCTTCAATGGTTTGTATTATTCTGAACAATAAACATAACTGAGAGGAAGCGATCTTGGAATATTGTCAACCCATTATTTTTGTGTATTTTGTGTGAATTCCACAGCATTTGAAAAAACGACTGATAGTATGTGTCAGTGTACGTGCTCGCCATTTGATTTTTCATGTTGAACAATGAACAAAAATTAAGAAAACAAGACGATTGTAAACTTACGGGATCACGATAAAACAAAAATCAAACAAAAACTGCTTGAATTACTTGGCAGATAAAGCGTTAGAAACAAAAATCAAGCTTGATTCCTATTGGTTGAAAGCTTGGCTCCGCCTCCTTCTCTGATTGGCTGGTAATAATGGCTCATAATGCACTATTGGTGCATTCAAATTTTGGCGCTCTTTTCAAACGATTGCGAAATAGAGAGAAATTTTGTGCTTATTTCGGTGTAACATGTCTTGGTTGGATGTTGAGTTTGTGCGGAGCCTGGTCGAAACTGATCGACTCGGCTTAAGCGAATTGTCATCTTATCTTCGTGAATGTTATCCAGATGGTGACGGTCTTTCAGAAAGAAATCTTTCAAGATTTTGCAAAGAAAATTGTATACGATTCGGTGATTTTGAATCCAAAGTCTCGGATGACTGTCTTGATACTCACGTGTCAGCGGCTGTTGCTGAAGTAAGAATACACTTTTTCCACTGACAATTACTCATTCTATTTAATTCAAAGCTTAATTATAGAACCCAATGGCAAAAGTGCATACATGCCATAATAAAAATTGGACACTAAGCATACTATTTTTGTCAAAACAGAGATGATTCTAGCTTGTATTTAAAGAGCTCTATAACAAAGGCTTATTTGATTCGCTGGGTCCAATTTGTGGAGAGTTCGTCCGACAGCGCGCAAAGCAGTTTTTGCTGATAACACGTATGCTGAGTGTTACACTCTTATCATAATGTACTGTTGCTAAAACTAAATCTAATTCCGTATTTTTGGAAACTACCTCAGACAATGCGCTGACAGTAGCAGGAAAGCCTATAGACAAGTGACCTCGACTGTAGTAAGTATTTACAAATTAAGGGCGTTCTTCAAACAGTATTTTGATCAGGATTTTACTGTACTGATGATGAAATTAGTGTTAAAAAGAGTACATAATGTAAGAGGATGACACCTGGCAGGCTCTCTGTTATCAGTTGCATGTACATGCTCTGCTTGCTAACGGGTAACCTCCCCACAAACCTGTACGTTCACCTCCTACAAATTCCCCCGCTATCTTTGAGTTCTAAGGCCCGAAACGGGCACAGTTTAAGGTGGTGATTCCTTAGGTGTCAATTTGAAGGTCTCGTCGAGGCGGATTATCCGTGATGTTATAAACTTCTAACAGCTATCCTGTACGCTGCTATCGTAAAAAACGTTAAATGTAAAAAAGTTAAATGTTTCAGAATAACCGTGTTGAAAGGTTGTGGGTGGAAGTTAACCAACGAGTGGGTTACCCACTGAAAAATGCTTTGATTGATATGGAAGAAAAGGGTGAACTGAATCGCAATGATCATAGTCACCGATTTGCGGCTAGCCATGTGGGCATCATGACGGCTAAGCATGGACTACGACTTATGGTTGATTCATGGAATCTTCACACTGTGCCTGGTATACCTACCTGAACACTACAAAATTGAATAATTATAGTCTAGCAAACTTAAACTGGACCAAAGGAGTGAATTGGACCAAAGGAGTAAATTTTGTGGAGAGTTTATTATTCAAGTTAAGTATGACAATGTATAAATTTTCTAAAAGCTCAGAAATCAGAGATTTCAAAAATTTTAAAAAATTCTAAAATTTTAGAATTTCAAATTTTAGAAATTTTAGAAACTGTAGGAAAAGAAAACTTGGGCTCATTTGAAAGCTCTCATCACGCTGAGTAAAAGTTATAATTGGGTCATCCCTCAATTTTTGACATCTTTGATTTCTGAGCTTTCAGAAAATATATACATTGTCATACTTAACTTGAATAATAAACTCTCCACAAAATTCACTCTTTTGGTCCAGTTTAAGTTTGCTAGACTATAGTTTGGCAAATGGAGACAAGCAATGCTTGTATCTGTATCAGGCTTTTATTTTAAGAAGCATACTCTAGCATACTCCTGACTAGCGACTACCTAGTTACTGCAATTTACATAATGGCCTTGTTTAAAGTCTTAGATGTCGGATGGATCTTTTTCGAAATGTGGCTTACATATCATTATAGTTACTTTACGTGATAGTGATGCTAAAACGAATAATCATTTGTTTCAGGCAGAGGAATTCCCGCTCAGTTTATAGATTCTCGGCTTAACCATAAAGTTGACATTTCACTGGTTCCTTCCAAAGCTGAAGCTAAAGCGATGTATGAGAGCAGTGGCGGGAGACATCTAACTGATGATGTCGGGTCGAACACCGACCCTCTGACTTTCAATTCCGAACTAATACAATCCAGATCCGATTTGTTCTCTTCTAAGTTGCAGAGCCAGGTTGGCTCAATTGCAACCATTTTTGGAGCCGTTGCAAATCGTAACTATGTACCGTTTCAAAATGCTGTTAAGTTGTTCGTTTCTGTGAATAACGAATTGTGCTGCTAGCTCTGAAATAAACCATTAAGCTGTTTATTGAAAATTGCTAAAACAGATAAAACAGTCAACAATGCAAATGTCATATTAGTCATGGTGATGATGATAAATCTTTAGCTCAGCGGGTTGCATTCACGCAACCTTGCGTAGTGAATCCAAGACATTTCCAGAGCCATTGATCATCCACCCGCTTTCATTCCAGCTGCTGCGGCAAAGCGGACACACTTCTTCCTGCTGCTCTTCATGGTAAAGACTAACGCACATCAGGCAACCAGCAATCATTCGGCACGATGGACAGATCACAAATTCATCCTTGACAGTGTCGAAGCAAATGGAACATCGAAAGAACAACAGACATTGCTCCAAAGCGTTGTCTAAAATAAAGGAACGAAAGCACAAAATAAACAAATAAATAACGGACAGCCTTGTGTAATAAATACAGAGTAACTTAAAACTGATGTCTATTCCAACAGTTTGGCCAAAAGCATAACCCATACATCAGGGGCTAGTTTCATAAAAGTTGTCCAGTTCTAAAGTAGCAAGTTTCACAATTCCAGTCTCCAGTGCACTATGAAGACGCTGACACTTGACAGTCAGCAAGGGATTCCCCAACTCGATACATGGACAAACTACACTTTTCGTAAAATGTTAAATAAATATACCCTTGCTTCTTCTTGCTCTCTTCTCCTCCAGCTGTTCTTCGAAAGATAGTCGGCGCTTCTTTTTAGCTTCACCGCCTACGGTAAAACAAATGGAATATAAGCCCACTAAGTAAATTACTTATAGCAAGAGTACATAATATATAAGAGTGTGACAGCTGGCATAAGCTTGCATAATTCTGCAATACAACAACCAGCTTAAGGGTAAGCTTACCGGCTTAAGAGTAAGCCAGCTGGTACCCTATACCGCGTAACGGTGCTTCGAACAAAATTACACAAATACCAAAATACCCAAATGCAAAATACAGCAAGAATGAACCAATTCCCTTAAGTAACGTTTTAAAAATAATATTAACTAACTCGGCAATTCATCGGAATCCGAATCTAATTCTTCCATGACCGCACGACGAAGATCCATATCTTCCTTTGGTATAGCCAAAAGCCTAGTGGCATTGTTCTTCCGTGAAGGTATCCAAAACTCTGGATCTAAAACAGGCATTCCTTGTAGATGAGTTTGAACTGATGAAATGACTATATGTGAATACAAACAGATTGTTACATCTCTTATGTATTATGTACTCTTTAATGATAAGAGTATGCCACTGCGGTTACTAGCCAATGCCTGCGAATTTCTTTGAAGTGATAGGTCTAATTTGCGGAGGGGTCAGCCATTAGCGAGCAGAGCATGCTTGGTTTCTGATAAAAGGGAGCTTTCCTAGTGGCATACTCTTATCATTGTGTACTCTTCCTAATACATTAATACGTTGTCAAATTTGTGTTCCAAACGTCTTAAGGGTCAACTGTTTACCCCTTCCCGCACAAGGAATCTAATTTTTTTAACTGTCGTGGTCTGCACTATCCCCGTTCATATCAGATTTCTAATGAATAATTAACTATTAAATGAAATCAGCTTAACCATTCGTTGCAGAAGTATCCGGGATAGCACGCCCATCTACAGAACATAATATATTGGATCCGCCACGAATATCATTTACAGCCTTTGTCACGCTCTCCAGACTAAGGTTATCGGAGGGCAGCTGAACATACATTTGCTCCATTGCAATAATCGGTTTCATTCTTGAGCGGTGACCATACTTTGGAAAAGTCGCTGGATATATCTTAAGATATACCATCTTTGTAACTCTTGGAACAGTTCGATTTCGTAAAGCGGGAGGTGGGCGTGGATTCACTTGCTGACGAGATGGGAGAATAGGAGGTGGCACCGGAGGACTGAAACATTATAATAATAATCATAGGATAACGAGGGGGAGAGTGGGGGGGGTGCAGACCACCCCAGACCGCCAAAAAAAGGGCAGACCCTCTCGTCCAGAAAGGAAAAAAGGGTAGTCCCCTCAGCGATTTTTACCAAAAATAGGTAATTTTTTAGCAAATTTTAGTGATGTTTTCAAAAGATTTCTTTAAAAACGCTAAAAATTGTCATTATTTACTAATTTACTAATTCGCAATTTTTGCTATTTTCGGGGCAGACCCCCTAAAGTTTCGGAATTTTTCAGGGGTAGACCCCCCAGAATCAAACCCCGTGTTAATGTATGATAATACTAATAATAATAATAATAATAATAATAGTAACAAAAATAATAATAACAACAGCAACAACAAGAGCCGTCCTCAATTAAGAAATATTTCGAAAAATTTAATTCTAATGCACTCCTTAATGCAAAGATGACTCCTGTTAATTCAAAAGTTCCCAGCCCCAGTTACCAACTGAAAATCTATTTGCAGTACAACACAGTAAACTACTGTAAACCCTACAAATAGCAATAATTAATGTAATTATCGTACCCATTAGGCTCTGCTACACGAGGAGAAAGAGCTCCAACTACAGGGCCACTGTCAATCGGTTGACCAGTAATCTTGAAATCTCGGCATTCATCTGGCAATACAATTGAACCGTCATCTTCTGGAAGAATAGTGAGAGATCCATCTGATTTTTCAAGGAGCACTGAGGAAGGATCAACCTAGAAATAAGCGAAATTGCTGAAAAATTCAACAAAATTGGGATTGACAGAACAAATAAACAAAGTTCTAAAGACAATCTCTTAGTACGAATCTACTACGTACAGATCTGAACGGTTTCTCAATACATGTATTGGTACAGGCCTAACCTAACCTAACCTAACCTAGCCTGGCTTAACCCAACGCCAGTGGCTACATGATTACCACCTAGTATAGCCGATCCAGACTTGAAATTTTTATTTTCCTGTGATCGACATCACTGTCAAGGAGTAATTTTATCATTTTACCCTTTTACCATCTGACCCAGACATCTATAAGATTCAAGACAATTTCACATCAAGGATCTCTTGCATCCTCAGCCCTAATTTTAGATAGTTTTGACCAATAAGACTTAAATTTTGTACGGGTGTATACAGGAGGCTGATAAATTTATAAATTTAAAAAATTTTAAGTTTTAAATTTTTGGTATGGGGGGAACAAGGGTAACTGAACCAAAATTAAAAAAGCTAAAGCCGGATAAAGCTTGTACTGAGCTAATAAAAAGCTGAATCGTAAAACCGATTTTAGATGCATGTCCAGCGCTGCTAAAAAGCAACATGTGCAAGTTTTCAACAAAATCGGGGACAAAAAATTTTTCGGTTCCCCTTGGTTCTCCTTACCAAACTTAAATTTATATAAGTTTCTGAAATTTTTCAAAATTTTAAAATTTCAAATTTTTTATTTCATCTACGTTTAGTATGCACCCACCCATACAATATCTTAAATTATTGGCCAAAAAACATCAACGGGGAGTGCAAAAAATCCCACCCTAGTTCACGGACCAGATACAGGCACGCTAGTCCACCGTCTACGCTAAAATAATAAAATTATCCAACCCCGACAAAATAATTATAATTTTTCAAAACTAAGGCAGAAATTCAAAAAAATACCTGGAAAAGTCGGGCAACACTATTTACACATAGCCGGGTAATAGATATTGATCGTCTGGTATCACCAAAAGTTAACCGTACAATATCCGACATTGCAATAATGGGCGCCAACCAATAACTGCCAGAATAAAAACACTTGCCAAGATAAGTAGTTTCACAGCTTTGCAGGCATTTATATAGCAGGGTATTACGAAATAGCTATTTCAGCCAATCAGATTAGGGTATTACGAAACTCCAAAAATAACCAATCAGGATAGAGCAGATTTAGCCAATGAAAACTTACTTTGATTTTCGCTATTAACAATTCTACAGTAAACTATTATCAATGCTTTTATGCTTGAATTATTGTATTTCTTCATGGATTGTATTAAATATAGGCTTATTGCTTTGATTTTTGTTTCTTGTTCAAGTTTAAAAATCAAATGGCGTGCACGTACACTGACAAGTATGAATAAATCAAATGCGCTAGTTGTCATATTTGGAAATTTAGCAGAGATACAATTTACTACTAAAGGTGTGATAAATGGGAACGCAATTGGCACGTAGGATGTAAAACATAACAAATTCGTTTATTTTATACGGTAATCTGTCAACTGCATATTCTGTCGCCAAGTACGTTCCAATGGATGGATGGCAAAATCCAAGTTTTAACAAAATATATATAGCTCAGCTGAGTTAGGATTACGTCCCCAGTCTATAAACTTTAAGAGATTCTCAATTTTTGACAGATCTCATTTCGGGAGTTTTGTATCTACGTCTGCTACTCTAGCAGATGTAAACATCATACATGGGCAATGAAGCCTGCACAGCCTTTGAGCTCTCTGCGCGGGATTCAATTTTTAATTTTGCACGATATATGTCGACTACGTTTTTCACAAAGCCCTGTTTTTGTCACACATCTTTCAACCAATGGTTTTTGTCCGAAAGCTTTGCGAACATTCACGAAATCCTCCCAGTTTTCCTGAACCTCACAAATAAATGTTAAAATTTTTATTTTCTGGTTTAACTTAATTAACAAGGGAGTTTTATGAATGAAGTTATATTTTACCCCGTTTTTAAAATTTAGCTCGCATTATTAATCAAGTTATGATTAGTTTACAAAAGTGGAAGCAACGACAAATAGTTTTAACTGTTTAGAAAGCCGTGGGGGTCTGACCGTGCCTTCAATGAGCTGAACAGTCCTACATGGAGACACTGAAAAATTTGGTTCCAGCTAGAAAACATTAATGAAAGAATGTAGTAAAAACAGAAAAACAAAACAATCATTTTGCAGCACAAATCCAGGATCTAGAAAAATCATTTATAAAGGAAGCGGGGGCCGGGGGCGGCAGCATAGAATCAAAGTCAATTTAAGCCTAGTTCACAACCATCAAGTCAAGTCACGTCAAGTCAAGTCACGTCACGTCAAGTTAAAGTCAAAGTCAAGTTAAGTCAAGTTAAAGCACGCGAGAGCATTCACAGCAGAAGTCACAATGCTCCGCCCACATACAAATTTGACCAATCAGAGTCGTAACCGTTGTTTCCAGAAAAATCTGCTAAACAGAAATTTATTTTTATTAAAAAGTTATTAAAATTTATTTTTTACAGTTGAAGCTTTCAAATTTCTTTTCAAATTATGTTTTCAATTAAAGTAATCCAACTGAATGTGCTCCTCGTGCGCATATTTTATTACCACTGGTTAGGTATGTAATGATGGCATGATCTCTATGCTGCTCAACAACTACTCGCGATACCAGAAAGAAAAGAAATCGGAGGAAGAGGAAGTTCCATGTCAGGCCAATTTTCCAATTCTATCAACGGAAGCGGTTTGGAGAGTATCGTTCCCTGCTTCAGATGAAGGCACAAATCAATTTAGTTTAATGAGAATTTTAACGAATACTTGGCTTGACCACTTACAGAACTTAGTCGAGCAACTTTGTATTATTTCTCTTAAGTTTAAAATGAAGGGGCGTATCCAGGATTTTGAAGGGAGTGAGCAAATTGTTTTGTTGTCATAAAACTATCTTTGTTGGAGGTGGAAAAGGGGTATCTGCCGACAACGAACATAAAATCATGTCTCCTGATAGCAACCGTATTGCTCCATTTTAAGCAAGAACATATATATAATCATATCATATTTGTAAAGTTGCCTATATATAACCAACCGCAGATGTAACGGCCAACGTAGAATGGAAGAATGGAACAGTTGAGCGGGGGGCCTGGAGTGCGAAATTAACGACATTATAGGCCGACTGAGCAATCAACAGTACAACACTTCGCTAGCATAACTAGTTAGTCCAGTACCCTCAAAAATCTACTTATATGTAATCCAAGATCTATTAGTCATTATCCGACTACCAAACATATCTATTCCTCCTGTATTTACAAAGTTAAATGGCCCATAAGAAATATCAAGAGCGTAAACATTTTAATTATTGTTTGAAAACTTGGCATCATTGGCATAGCATATTAATCAATCAGGTTTGGGATCATTTGGTTTTAGCGAGATAAAAAATATAACCATATCTACTTTTAGTTCGATTGGACAAATTTTGGTCTTTTGAGCCGTGGGGGGTTTGTTTGATAAATTTGCATGATATATATGAGCCCCGTTGTCAACAAAGAGTGTAGCAAAAACTACCAAAAGAAGAATCTCTATATTCCGAATTACTAGTTTGAAGTTTACAGAACTTTGAAACAAGTATCTGCCGTCAGAGGCTGCTCCTTCCTAGTTTACTTTCATAGCACCAGTTTTGTCTTGCAAGCAAAAGTTTAAGTTTTAATTTCTCAAATGACACTGCTGTTTAATATGATAGAGTTTCCTTTCCATTAACTTTAATACAGTTCCTGAACATTTAAATTTACTAAAAGCTACGATTTTGTCTTAATATAGCATTTTTGTCATTTTGGATTATCCTTAATACTTTTGTAGTTTTGGCGTAATAGCTCCACTTTGAAGTTGGCTGTGCTGACCAGAAAATAAACTGCATTGCTATATTCGTATTATAAAGCGGTGTGTTATAGAGTGGTATTTTTAAGTATTTTTGGGGTGATAGTGGCGGTAGGAGTAGCCACAGCCAGCGAATGGGGTGAATATCTCAGCTTCAGTGGAGTTAACAGAGAAGGAGAGCCAGAAGCCCAGGTTACCTAAAGGTTATGAAAGTGGAAACCGAAGCTGGTGGAGGAAGAGGAGGAGGATTAGGATTAGGATGAGGAGGAGATTGTTTTCAGAAATCACAATCAAATCGACTCTACGATTCCATTTGCGTTTTCAAACGGAACCCAGCCAGCCTAAAACTTTTGCTGGCAGCTCGTAAAGTTAGCATATTAGGATTTTCAAGCTGTAAACTTAAAGCTGAGTTAAAGTTAAAGGCTACATGCAAAATAAAGACTGCAGCATAGCAATGAGAAATAGCCAAACTAGTTAATAGTAAAAGTAAGTTCATGCGACGAAGTACCAGAATTAGATGCCAGACATATCGCGACGGCTAGTTTCAAACATCGGCGAGTGCATCGAGCTCGATTTCTCACCATTTGTAGAGAGCAAAAAAGTGAACGTTTGTTGTATTGTGTTATTTGGTAAGGTAGGTTTTTGTACTGTTTGCTGCCCGTTGGTTAACTCTAGCCACAATCTAGTAGTTTGTTTTACAGGGACAGGATTATTGGAGAGCATTTTTCATTTCCGAAACGTGATATTAACTCACTCATCTTTCAGTTCTAGGGCGCCGGTTTCCCGGAATGTTAGCTGACTGAGAACTTGTTTAAGCTAGAGGCAAGTTCTAATATATTTGTAGGTATTTTGAACGTGACGTCATTTTGGTGTCGGTTTTGGGAGAGCACCTCATTCAGCTGTGCCTTTTCCACTGGCATCCTAAATACATCAGGCACCGCTTATTGCCCCTCTGCCGACAACGACATTTACTCCATAATATTTACTAATTGTATCCTAGCATACCAGTAACCCTTTTAGGCGCCTTCGCCACTTTGGGCACTGCAGTTCCTAAATAGACATAAAAAGAACACCCTATAAAACTATTAGGTTTTTGTATTTAGATTTACGATGTAGATTTTAATGAAATTCTGAACATCAAACTGAACAGAAGGATAACTACGTCCTCAGAATGGCTGAGGTACAAGCAAATAAAAAAGTTGTCATTATTGGTGCTGGGATTTCTGGGGTATCTGCAGCTCGATGGCTTGAGGATTTAGCCTGCGATAATTTAGAAGTGATTTTACTGGAAGGTCATGTAAATCGTTGTGGCGGCAGAATCTTCACTCACTAGTAAGTACAGGGATCCAAACTTCTTGCTGTTCAAAAGAGACAGCACTTCACAGAAGTGAAATTCTCCAGATTTTTACGGAAATAGGTAAAGTTTTGCATGTTATCGGGAAACAGTATCACAATCAATTATCTGGACCTATTTTTAAATTATTATTACTGGGCCCTATGGAGAGGCCTGGCAGCGATCCGATCAGTCAGATCTATGTAGGGAGCAAGTTTAACCTAACAAGTGGTTATTAGTTCAATTATCGATAATATAGATATTCTGATGCATTGTATAAATAAAGCATAACAGCTTTAATTAACAGTGTGCCTGCAACTGTTTCTTTAGAATTATTTGTTCTTGCAGTACCCAAAGTGAGTGTGATGCAATAATTCCTGTGGAACTGGGTGCCTTGTGGATACACAATGCGGAAGACGAGAGAAACAGTGTCACCAAGCTATGCGATAAATATAACATCCAAAGAAAATCGTTAAATATGGATTGTTCTGATAGCATGGAATTGGCTGGTTCAAATGTCAAAATGGGCGAAGAACTGAAATTGAAGCCGATGTCGAGAAATTCACTGAACGATTGTTTCGATGACTTTGAAGAACAATTCTATAAAGTCTGTTCGTATTACCAGGAAAGACCTGATCTGGAAGATGTCAGTCTAAAAGAAAGCCTTAGTGAAAAACATTCGAACGATCAAGAAAAGTCCAATATTGATTCTATGCTGTGGAAGCTTTTTAAAAATCGACTTACTGGAGAATTCTCATCAGACTTAGGCGATATTTCGTCACGATACTATGAATTAAAAGATGCCAAACTTTATAACGGCACTGACCAGATTGCTGTTGCCGGTTATGAAAAGGTAACACAATTCATTACTTTATCCGCTATTATCGGATCCGAAAAACTTCTAATTCATTTAACCCCTTTTAACCTCTTGCCGCTTTGATGTACTGAAGATAGTTTTCTGGTATCAATCAGATATTGCATGTGATTCAGAATAATTTTATAATTGTGAGAAGTATGATTACTATTGCAGGTTATAAAAGCACTTATTCAACCTCACAATGGTAAACCGTTACAAATTAGATATGGGTCAACTGTATCTTGTATCGATTATGAAGATAGACCTTCCAGCAAAGTCATAATTAGGACATCTAATTCTCAGTTGATCGAAGCAGATGCTGTAGTTGTTACAGTTTCTTTGGGCGTTTTAAAAGCGGAGAGCATTTGCTTTAATCCAGAACTTCCGAAGGCTAATAAAATTGCTATCGATCGAATTGGGTTTGGCAATTATGCCAAACTATGGCTGCGGTTTGACAAGTACGTGACGTGGTCTATAATTCTGTAGTTTAAGTCAGCTACTTTTACTACAAGTGTAAGTTGTGCCACTGCCAGCAGTGCTCTCAGAGAATTGTATGCACATTGGCTGGCGGAGTTCCGAGTAAAGGGCACGAGTTGCACGAGTGCACAAGTCAACGTTTTTAGACATAATTAGTTCTGTAACTAGACATAAACATCAACCGACTGCACACTATTAATTAAAAGAAATAACCGATTAATTAAGAGAAAGCAGACATGTTTGAAGCTAAAAATAGACCAAACAATAAAAATTAAATTATACAGTCAACGATGTAAGAAGATATAAATGTATATCTGTTTGCCATGAAGCAATCAGTGTGCAATGATGTTAAACGTTTCTAATTTAAAGCCACCACAAAATAAGTAAATTTATTCTGAACGTTTGGTAAAGTAAAAACTGCTTTCGTCTCACAGCTCTCCGAGTTGTTATATTTAGGGTTTATTGGCCTGACTCTAAATGGTTCAGCTTTGACTGCAGTCCACCATTCTTTCTGGGACTTGTCATCAACCTTAGTTTCGTTTCCAGAGTCCCTGGTTTAGTATGCTGTTTCCTAGGACATGCCGCTTCGCATGCGGATAATATGAGCGATGAGGAGCTTATCAACTGTGTTCTGGAGTAAGAGTGATTATGTTTGTTACTTGAAAATAAATCTAGCATGTAGATATGAAGTTCCTTAAAATTCCTCCTTTTGAAGGCTTGTATTTAGGCAGACTCTTATGCATGATTCTGTGGGGATTTAATGCTGGTAATTGCGAAAGTTGCAGCATTTGGACTAAGAACCGTCAGCATTACTGATCGTGAACAGGAGGGTTACATTCAGACGGGTCTCTTGCGCAATTCCCCCCCCCCCCCAGCCCTAAGTTTTGAGTTTTTTGACCAATAACTTTGAAATTTTGTATGGGTGCATACTAGAGGCTGACGAATTTAAAAATTCAAAAATTTTAAAATTTTAAAAATTTTAAAAAAATTTTAAATTTTAGTTTGGTAAGGGGAACCAAAAATTTTTTTGAAAAAAATTTTGCTGAAAACTTGCATACAGGGGTTTTCTGGGGTGCTGAGCATGAATCTGAAGTCCGTTTTTCGATTCGGCTTTTAGTTAGCTCAGTATAAGCTAAAGTCGTAAGCTTAACATGTAAGCTTATACTGAGCTAACGAAAAGCTGGAACGAAAAACGGACTTCAGATTCGTGCTCAGCGCCCCAGAAAACCCCTGTATGCAAGTTTTCAGCAAAAGTTTTTTCAAAAAATTTTTTGGTTCCCCTTGGTCCCCCCTTACCAAACTAAAATTTAAAATTTTTTAAATTTTTTTAAAAATTTAAAATTTTTGAATTTTTGAATTCAGCAGCCTCCAGTGTGCACCCACACCAAATTTCAAAGTTATTGGTCAAAAAAATCAAAAGTTATGGCTGGGGGGGGGAATTGCGCAAGAGACCCCATTCAGACTGGATTAAAAAACCAAAGACCTAATTCCCAAAAGCGTGAAGTGAAAATATAGTTAGTGTTGAATAGCTAACTATCCAGGCATTCCAACAGTTGGTAAAAATCGCGAAGCAGGTAGTGAAACATTATATTAAGCATAAAAAAAACTGTGCTTGTTAAAGTTAAGCTTGTGAAGCTGTAAAATGACCTGCTTATGCAGACTCAAGCATTCCTTCTTATTTTGGATCCCTACCATGGACAATGTTTTTCATTGGCTGATGTATGAGTAGATACTTGCGTTAATTTTATTGTTTCAGAAAATTTAGAGAGGATTGGAAGCATATAACTCGAGAAAATATAGTCGAGTATAAGCGGCACTCCTGGAAGAACGATCCTTTGGTCCGTGGTTCATATTCATACCCAAAGGCAAGAAAACTCTTGTCTAAGAAGTTCCATTAGAAGTTTAAGAAATAATGTAGAGTCCATACAAACACTAAAAATTGTTAATTACGTAGCTATGAAAATGTTTTCTACTAGGGCATTGCACTCTTCTGTCAAAGAAGTGGCAAATCTTAGCATCTCGATTGTTTCTACACTTCTAAGTTTTTCTCATTTGTCTCCTGGGATTAAATTAACATGAATATTAAATATTAGATATTAAATTAAATGTTAAAACATAACTACACCTCCATTCAAAGTCCAGTGTATATGCTGATCTTGTTGCAGGTTGGGATTGAACTTTGTGATATGTACAATATTAGAAAACCTGTTAACAATAAACTTTTTTGGGCTGGTGAGCATACATGCTTTCCAGAGTCTCGCTATGGCTTTACTGACGGAGCGCTTGATTCCGGAATACGAGCTGCCAAGGAAGCTGTCCAAGCTTTGGGATTGTTCAGTGCTGCCAGTGCTGCCACATTATACTCTGCCTTATGAGTGAATTAACTTTCTCACCTACTTCCACTTACTGTTAGAAATTAGATTTATGTTAAGATGCCAACAAAGAAATAATACAAATGAATGTATTGCATATGAAGCATTATTTAATTGCTTGCGTCATGAATGTCATTTGTCTCAAAACTACTTCATTACCATTTTATTGCCATTTTGGTGATGAGATATTCTGGCTCGTGACTAGGATCAAGATTGAAATCCCTTCTTCTACAGATACAGCCCGGACTAGATCCTGCGCCTTGAATTATTAGCTGACCCTGAAACGGATCCTGTCTTTAGACTGCCGATACCACTACGGGTCAGTCTAAAATCCTAATTTTGGAACTAATTCATTGTAAAACGGATTTCATTTTCAGATGAAATCAGCATCAGATTCAGACCTGATAGTAAAATAGATTTCGTTTATATCTCTCTCTTAACTTGAGCCAACTTTAAGATTGGGAAATCTTGGATATGATTTTTCACACAGACATTGATACTTTGTAAACTTTGATTCTTAAAATTTGTATAGTCTTTAACCATGAGAAAAGTTAACTTCGTGATAGATGTTTAAAAATAATTTTATTCACTTTGCTGCAGTTTCTCAAGCTCAGAGATTTAGCTAAAAATTTCTGATAGATATTGGCAAAAACGTTTCATCGAATTTTTCAAAATACTGAACATGAAGTACCCTGTCATGTGCGCATCGATATTTGCCGTAGCAGTGGCTGGTTTTATTGTGAGCATTGTTTCAGCACAAATAAGCTGTGACAGTAAGACTGTTTTTCCTGTAAATAACATCTATAATAAAACATAAGATAGACACTGAGTTGCTTTGCAATCAGCAGTGTGCATCCCAGAAGCTATTTTATCTAAACGATGACATTTTTATATCTTTCGTGCAATGTCCTGCACACATTATCATGAGATGAAGTCAGTGAGCTATTGAAAAGTTTGTGAAAGCAAGAGTACATACTACATAAGAGTATTATAAAGGTTATCCCCGCAAATGGAGCCCTGGTGAATCAAATTCCCCCTTTCACAATTTGTGGGTGAGGATCAGCGTCAGCTGTCTGTCATTCTCTTTTGTACACTTGGGGAAAGTTAGAAAGGACGGAAATTGCGCAAGGTTTTACCGGTTATCAAAACTCACATAAGAACACAACTAAAGTCTGACCAAAAAATGCAGAAAACGAGATTGTTTTCTTTATATCTCAAAAACGCTTCAAGATTGCTACCACAAAGTATATATTTTCTGAACCGGACTGATGAGATCTTTCTTTTCGTGAAAAATGTTTTGAAATTTCCCGTGCGATTTCAAAGGGCGCCGCTTTTACATGTACAGAAGTGCTGTATGAAAGTGCTACACACCAAATTTCAACTTTTTTGGCTGAAAATTGCGTGAGTTATACCATTTTTAGATTTTCCAAATCCTTTGATCTTTGCCGCTTTTTCGACTTTGACTGGTTATTACTCGCGACTCGCTCAACGGAAAACTTTTTCAATTAGATTTTCAGGACCGCCTAGGCGTCTGCTTTCACCTGATCTATGTGAGATTTCACAATTTGAAAGTAGATGTTTTGAAAAATACCACCTTTGACCCAAAATTTCGACATAGCGAGTCTAGCAAAAGTGAGTAAAAATCACATAATCATAAAGTTCAATCTAAGCTGAATCCAACGATATAAAGTTTTTGTGGCTACGACTTACATTGCGTCCGCAATGAATTTTTAAACAATTTTGTAGCGGTACCAGAGTGAAACGAGCCTAACACAAAAGTACCGTTACCCCGCGAGAGCAACTCAAGCGAGGAGACCGTGGCACAAGTGAATAACACACCAACCGCGCAGGAGCCGGCCGGGGAAGCCTCGCCAAATAAATAGCCCTAGTGAGTGGGTGACACCCGCTCACCTCAGAAATAACACTAAACTAACCTAGGAGCTCAGTAAAACCTACCAAAAGAACACAAACCTAGTGGAGATATTTAATAAAGTACAACAAGTATTATAGAAATATAGCAGAAATAGAAATAACAAGTGATATAATTTAGGGGGGCGAAGGCCCAACTGACAAACAGTTATACAAATAAAGAGAACTTACACACACACAAACTCACCACACAATTTAAATGGGCGAAGCCCCGCTAACGTACCAATATAGAGACCCACTGAAGATAGACAGGGGGAGAAACTGTATACAGGGGAAATAGGGAGAGAATAGAAGAGAAGCAACTTAACTGTACAAGGGAAAACCCACAACTGAAAGGGGGAGAAGTTTGACGGATAACCCCCTCCCAAGAGAAGCGCCCTCTAGCTGGGGTGTCCCAATCATGTAGCTCCAAGGGGGGACCCCACCCAACCAAACCTATCCTATAGGTGGAGCTACATGACACGTGAAGGAATGCTTGCTGACTAGGCAAGCCAACTATTAGCTAAGTAAAGTGATTTCGTAATATTGAGAATAACGAAAAGGTTGACCGTTACAGTCAGCCTCTTGCGTTACATCTCCCCAGGGCTCGCCGTCCGAACTCCTGAGAGGACTGACCGTACGGCGCTTGGTACGTGAGCGTCGCTCCCACAAACAATTTAAAAGCACTTTACGCTGAAATGAACTATTGCAAATGTATACGTACATAAAAACAAGTAAATATACTAGAAATGCTAGTAACAGTAGAAAAAACACAAGTACATACGTACGTAAAGCAATACCAAAATACACGTATTTGGTAGAAACCGTAGAAAAAACCGTACCAGTAGTAGAAATTGAAGAAACTAAATATGAAAATACCCAAGAAATTTCTCAAGGGAAGAGGGCTCACCCTCCTGATGGAAATAAAGTCAAACAGTGTGTATATAATAAATGAAGCGCTAAGAAAATTAGATAAATAAGTTAAATTTATACTTGACATACCAAGGGTTAGCGCTTATCACACGATCACCCTGGATGCAAGTTACGTATATAATTAACAAGTAACTATAAAAGGACACACTGTAGGGTGATGCCCTATTTGGGTGTAACCCATCCTATTGGACAAGTTGGTATTTTCATACAAATTTATGCATGGCAGAGCCATGATGGCAACTAGTATATGATACGTATACAAAATAAAGCTGCATAGGGTTGTACCCTGCAAAAACAAATGGCAGTATATATTGGAATGACAAAATACACAACAAAAAATAAGTAGCACAAATTAAGTAAGGCTATATATAAAGCACGAAAATTATGAGCAAATATTATGCATTGGCAATGAAAAACTCGAACAAGTATGCAAAATTAACGAATATAGAAAAAATAACAAAATATGGACTGTAGCAAAAATCTAAGTAAACTAGACTATACGTACTAAATAACAAGACTACGAATCTACAAAACACTAGTATATACGAGATATATAAAGCTCGACAAAACCAACAAGAAAATTCCAAGTTCAAATAACCAATACAAAATACTATATGAATTACTAGAAAACACACAAGAAATTACAGGTTCGAATTCGACTAGTCAAAGACACGAGTGATAAAACAAGACAAAATAATATACGTATACTAGAGCGTCACTTTCGCAAAAACACATACAAAAATATCAAAATGAGGTAAAACAACAGATCTATATATGGATCAGGATCATCAGATCAAGTGAAAATAGTCACATCCGAGAATTGGAATTCGGCGTCGCCGGTCCATTTGGGGTGGAATGGGACGAAGGCTAGACCAAATCCAATGAAAAAGTCATAATGATGGTAGGATCAGGAAAACAGGTCCAAAACAGTGAATTTCGGTACGACCAGTCACTGATCAGGGAAGAAAGTCCGAGAAAGGCCGGGTCGAATCGGGCAAAGCCCCCTCAGTATTCGACCATAATAATGTCCTCAGGGCGATGGTCATCCCGCGGACGGGGTTCCAATGGATTGGAAATCAGGATATAGGCCGCCGGAGAATAGACGTTCTTCTCCTGACCTTCGGGCGCGCATCCCATGATATGGATCCCATGACGATTGGGTCCGAGGTCAATCGGCTGGTTTCGAAGCACAGCCGGCGCGTCCTTACGATGGAAAGGCGGCGCGGGCTTTCCTTGACGATAATTCTCGGCTGCTGCCTGGATGCGTTGACGGACGACCTGGCGATAGGCCTCCATCTCATCGTCCGGCAGGGGTTGTCGGTTGTACCGGTCAACCCAAAGCTCATCCGGACCGGCTTGCATGAACCACAAGCCCATTTCCGTGTAGAGACAGCCTTGGATATTCCGACCATCCCATCGATCCGGGTCGAAGATCCAATTTTCTCGCCCATAGGTACGGATGTCATCCGGCCTCAGGTCCTGGCGGAGTCGGGCGCCGATGCCCCACCATGGATCCTGTGAAGCTTTCCCATACAAGCAACCGATCGTTTCGACCAGCTCGTCCTGCATTTCCGGGGAATTGTACAAGGCGTGATACATGATCAGGCGCTGGGTCAACTGATCGGCCCCAGATTGCCACATCTGAAGGCGACACGGATGGTAGGCAGCCATCAGTCGATCCGTCTCGCGCTTAATGGTGTATCCCCATTCGGAAAGCAGTACGGATGGATCTTCCAATTGGACCGAGACATCGGTTTCCGGTTGGCATCGAAGTCCGGAATCGGTCTCATAGTGACCCGCTCCGTCAAATCTGGGTCGATCTCCTTCATGTGATTATACAAATAATAAAGTCATACCGGCCAAAGTCTACAGATGGAGAGTTCGTAGGATAGAGAGTCCGTCTCGGCCAAAAAGTTGGATGTAGGGCTGCATCTGGGCCATGGGTACCAGTTCCTGCGATTGGACACCTGTTTCGAGATGGGTCCTTGTAGTTGATTGGACGATAGTGGTAGGGATTTCAAGATCCCAGTGGTCCAGGTATGGCAGGAATCCCGATGGACCAGTTACCCCATAGGGACATTCCCCACACGCGACCAAGAAGCGGCGAGCTTCCTGATAACTCTGGAAGGGAATCCCAGGATGGGCAGCCAAGAGTTCGTCGACCGAGGACGGGCGTGCCTTGGTTGTACCACTGGCACACTTAAAGTCATATCATCCATGCCGGCGGCGAACCGACCGACAGTTTGACTAAAGAAGTCATCACCAATGCTGGCTGTTGCCGATTCTGCCCCAGCTTCGTCTACTACCAAATGTTCGTCCAAAATTTGGCAGTCGTCGTCCGATCCCATGAATTCGGGCTGGTTAGAAGCCGGCGTTGCCGTCTCCTGAGCCACGGATGGGTTGGATTCCATTTGTGCAGCTCGAGGAGGGTCAGGTTGAATCTGCCGTTTGGCTTGGGCCGCCTTCTGTTGTAAGCGACGAGACGTTCTGGTTGGACGCGACGAGGTCGAAGCGGCCTCATCCGTCTCCGTAGCAGACCGGGCGTCGCCCGCCTGATGACGTCGTTCTGGTTGACGGACTTTCCGTCGGGATTTGGAACCGGAGCTAGAAGCAGAAACAGAAGAATCCATCTTCTGCTGGGTTGATTCATCAACCTTTTGACAAAGTTCAGCTTCCATAGCTTGCAGTTCTTCAATCCGTTTTCGAATGTCAAGCAAAGAGCGAGGCTCGCTCGAGTCTTTCGTCGACTGGGCAGTGTCTGACGAGGTTCCGGGTATCACCGCGGAACGAGAGTCCTTCAAAGTTATAGTCACAGATGTAGATTTCGGTTTCTTCCCGTCGGGCTTCGTCTTCTGATGTTCAGCCCCGTCTTCCGAATCGTCCGAGACGTTACTCGCCGAACGCTTGGCGCCCAGCACCACCGATGAACTGTCAGGTTGTTGATCTTCTTTACCAGAATGGGCGTCGGACTGGCGTGCGTAACCGGCGCGGGGGCCAGTCGGTGTGGCCGAAGAGCCCCTCGCCTCGGCCAACGTGTCCTGGGTCACCGGGTTGTACCCAATTGTGACCTCGGCGCCGACCGCGGGAGGTGACTGTGGATCCATCGAGCTAGCATTGAATGGGTCCACCGGGGATGGCGTTGGCATATCAGGTTGGGGGTCCAAATGGGCCGCTCCCATTGCCATCCGTCTCTCTGCCGCTGTGGTTACGCCACTGTAGAGTTCACCGTACGAAATGTTTGCTGGCGCTGCAGAGTCCAGGAAACTGTCCGAGACAACCGGCGAGTCGGAGGCGACAGCAAAAGTCGACGCCACACAGGAAGGAACAGCTGGATTCTGACCCAATGGATGGTCTCCGCCCAAATCATCTACCACTGACTTGAGGTAGTTACTGACCGGGAACTGTTCCAGGTCATCAGGGTCAGGCGGCTGGCCCTGGGCGAAACCCTGACCAAACATAGGGTCCTTCTTCCGGCGAAGTTCAGACTTTGGTGACTTCTTCTCCATAGTACGCGCACACGATGACACAGATGTAAATTTGATCCAGAATCAGAAAATACAAAATGACCACTGAACTGAAAAAGATATAATTAAGTGCAGGTACACATGCAAAACAGGCACAAAACTAAATTTTAAAGGTAAGGGACCACCCACCCCGGAGGGAAATTTAAAATTTTAAGGAATAAATATGAAAAGTAAGAAAATATAAAAGCTCGTGTGGGAATTAGTTAAAATTAATAGAAGCTATTGAAAGAATAATAAAGAATAATCTAAGGTAAGAATGTTGAAAGGGAAGAAAAATTGAAATTCAAACCCTCCCAACAAAAACACGAACAAAACTAACCCCCAAAAAGACAAAAAGTGACCTTTACTAGACAAAATTTATCCCACCAGTGGTGCTAAGGTACGTTAACGTGCTAGGCCTTAATATTTGGGCCCAAAAAGGCCAGTGCACACATACTCATACGTATACGTAAACTATATGAAAGTTATAAGGTGATCAGTCAAACAACAGACATACAAATACGTATACATCAAAGACCACTGTAATATACAATAAATTTCCCAAAAACACAATTTTAAGGTGGTTTTAACCGTGCCAGCATGTTACACAACAAAGACCTAAACTACAAAGTAGCCAGGTCGTACCCACACTACTAGTAGTACTTACTGAATCTGGACCGTGGGTACCTTGACAGGCCGTTCGCAATGCGGTTTGATCTTCTCGATGTGAACCACATCCGGCTTGTCCTGAGATCCCACTTTCTGGATTCGGAAGTTCACTTCCGAAAGCTTCTCCATAATCCGATACGGTCCTTCCCATTTTGGACGCATCTTGTGACACATACCGGACGGAGTTACACCCGTGACACGGCGCATAACTAACATTCCGGGCTGATAGTGGACCGGCTTGACTTTCTTCTCATAATGTCGCCGGTTTTTCAGCGCTGATTCTTCCAACGACTTACGGGCCGCGCCCCAAGCACGTTTCAACCGCCACAGATGGGACTGTGAGTACGCATCATACGTTTCCACCACATCCTCATTCCGGCCATCGAAGAAATGGTCCAATGGCAGCCGGATATCGTGTCCGGTCATCAGGAAATGAGGGGTGTCACCCACAGAACTATGAACTGACGCTCGGTAGGCACAAAGTGCCCAGTTAACATAGTCGTCCCAATCTGTTTGGTAAATATCCGCATACTTCATAAAGATAGTGCGAAGGGTTTTATTCAGTCGCTCCACGACACCGTTCGCCTGCGGATGGTAAGCCGTTGTCCGCTGAAGTTTCGACCCACTCAGCTCCGATAGTCGGCTGAACATTTTGGACATGAAATTTGGTCCGCGATCGGAAAGCAAATTCACCGGTACGCCCCATCTGGCGACAAAGCCATTGAAGAAATAATAAGCTGTCGTTTCGGCCTTTTCGTCCTTCATCGGGAAGGCCTCCGCGTACCGCGTGAAATGATCAACCACGACCAAAATGCAGGTGTTACCACGCATTGTCGGGTTTTTAGTACAGTGCATTACATCGATGCTGACCAAATCCAGAGGTCTATTCGCACGGATCTCATTCTGCAATCCAGCTTGTGGACGGGCCGGGCCCGCATTGAACTTGGCACAGACTTTGCAAGTTCGGATGTAATCAGCGAGATCCTGGGCCATAGTCGGCCAATAATACCGGGAAACCAGGCTCGCATAGGCGGCTCTATGGCTGCGATGACCACCAACCATAAAGCCTGTATGTACTTCCTCCATGATCATTTCTCTATATTCGAAAGGGACAGCAATCGACTTGAAGGCGTCGCCTCTCCGTCGACCCCTTTCGTCCACATGCCAGCAGAAGAGAAGACCATCCTGCATGAAGAAGTACGGCCGGAGTTTCTGCATTAAAGCAGCTTCCTGTTCATCGTCCGGCAAGACCTTTCTCTCAATCAGGTCTATCATGGGCTTGAATTCCAAGTCCTTACGCAGCGTGCGTTTCCACTCGGCGGAGGTCAATACGTCATCACCAATGGCATAGATTTCAGGTGGGTACATCACATCGGTACCGTCCATTTCCATCTCGGCGGGACGATCCCAGCCGGGAAGACGGGACAACGCGTCCGGAACGACGTTGTCGCGACCAGGTCGATAGTCCACTATAAAGTCGAACTCCTGGAGTCGCAGCGCGAACCGCGCTTGTCTCCCAGCTCCCAACACAGATCTATTGTTAAGGAGGTCCTTAACTGCCATATGATCAGTTCTGATGATGAAAGGCCGACACGTCAAATAATGACGGAATTTCTGGCAGGCCCACACCACGCCAGCGCCTTCGAGGTCCGTGGCTGAATAATTCCGCTCGTACACGGTCAGAGTTCGGCTGGCATACGCCACTGGACGCGTCTTCACCGTCCAAGCCTCGCCGGGCTTCTTCGAACTCCGAGCAACAGACACAGGCTGTTCGAGCACCGCTCCCAATCCATGGTGACTGGCATCAACGGACAAGATAAACATCTTGTCGAAATCAGGGTAAGCCAGCACCGGAGCTTCGGTCAATATCCGTTTAAGTGCGTCGAACGCCTTCTGACGAGCTTCAGTCCACTCGAAGACCGCATCTTTCTTCAACAGCTCAATGAGCGGCGCGGCGACCTTCGCATAATTCGGCACAAACCTCCGATAATATCCAGACATGCCGAGGAACGACTTAACGCCGCGACAATCAGTCGGATTGGGTAGCTTGGCCACGGCAGCTACCTTGTCAGGATCCACTTCATAGCCGTCCTGACTGATCAAATGCCCGAGAAACGGGACTTTTTGGCGGATAAACACACATTTCTTCAACTTGATCCGCAGTCCATTATCACGAAGCTTCTGGAAGACAACTTTGAGCATTTTCAGATGCTCGCTGAAGTTACGTGACGGAATCAGAACGTCGTCGATGTAAACAGGCAGGCCGGTAAGCACCTTTTCCATGATCCTTTGAAAGGTCGCAGGTGCATTGCACAATCCAAACGGCATCACATTCATGTGAAACAGCCCCATGTGAGACACGAAAGCCGTTTTCTCGCGATGCTCGGGGTAAACCTCGACTTGCCAATAGCCAGCTGCTAAATCTATCGTCGAGAAGATTGCACTGCCCTTCAGCTGGTCCATGATTTCATCAATCTTCGGCAATGGATAATTGTCCTTCTTGGTGATCTTATTCAACCTGCGATAGTCGATAACAAGTCTGGTCGTACCATCCTTCTTACCGACTAATATGCAGGGAAATGACCACGGACTGGTCGAGGGCTCACATACCCCTTCCTTGAGCATCGAATTGATGTGCTTCTCGACCTCAGCCTTCTGCTTAGGGTTCATCCGATAAGCTCGGCTTTTCAGAGGTCCGTCCTTGCCTGTATCGATCAAATGCTGATCGATTTTTGTCCGTCCAGGATTTCCAGGCCGAGCCACGACATCATAATACTCGAGCAGCATCTTCTTAAACTCCTGCTTGATGTCGTCTGGACAGTCCATACGATCGAAATCGACATTTGACTCGATGTCCTTCAGCTTTTCTTCCTCTGTAGGATCGGGGCGTGGCCCCCTATCCTCAGCAGAGTAGAAATGACCACCACTGGCCTCTTCCATCGGCATTTCCAGGTCCTTATCCGCATCAGAACCCGGAGGACTGTGGATCTCCGTCCTATGTTTCGGTTCCTGAATAGCATGGGTAATCACCCGTTTGGGCGGCCGAGCAATCACAGCGTCTACCTCAACCACAGAGGTCTTCAAGGGCAAATCCAAAGGATAAAATCCGGGATGCAACTTGTGCAGTCGGCTTACACTATCGCCGACCTCATCCGCCCAAAGCGAATGGGTAGCCGGATGCCCAAACCATCTATTGAGGTTGTAATGGATCATCTGCAGGTCAACACCCGCCTCCATTACATAGGATGTTGGCCTTTCAGCTTCTTTGACCTGAACCACAGGGCAGGCTTCTCCCATCAAAGCACCTTTGGGGAGATCAACAATCCGGTCACTTCCATTGTAGACACGAATGTAAGCGACTTTTTGGGTCACAACGAGGACCCCAGCCTGCGGGAACACTCCGTGAGTTTCCATAACCTCGGGTTCAGCCTCAAAAAGCATGAATTGGCGTTCTGGGACGGTGACACCGCCCGGCATGACAGCCTTTACAGGGACATCCTTTTCCCTGTTCGGGAGTACACGGACTCGCTCCCGAATACACAAATTAACAGACGCAGCAAGAGGAATATTGTAAACACAAGCTATCCCCTGCAGCTCGGCACTGTTCAAAAACAGTATACGTCCACCACTGTAATCCATAAAACCGCGTTTTGGATTCAGTGAGAAGCCCAAATCATGCAAGAAATCAAATCCAATCAACATTTCTTGCAACAGTTCAGGAACAACATAGAATCGGTGTGTCAGGTTTTCCGGAACATAGCCATAACCGGATACAAAACGCATTGACAGCTCACATTGACCGAGAATGGTAAGGGTGTTACCCTCACCCGCTGCAGCAATAGACGGCATAGGAGCTTCTGTCATCGGTGTCACCGCATGACCCTTTACTCGCTCGTAAAATTCCTTGGAGACCAAGGAGACAGAGGCTCCAGTGTCGACAAGGCCAAGGGCAGTGACCTCATTTATACGTACCAGCACATATGGTGTATGTTTCAAAGAAACAGAGGCTCCATTCGACACAAAAAACACACATTCACCCTCCATAACCTCGCGGACCGTGTCACGGATACCGCCTTTCGCGACCTTAGCCGAAGCATCCGACTCATCGGGGTCGCTAGCCTCTTTCGAGGTCGACGGTTGATCCAACCTGTCCATAGATTCGGCGGCTGCAGATGCCTGTTCGACAAGCATCGCCGCATCTTCCGAGCGATATTTCTTCGTGAAAGCTCTCAGAACCTCCTCAAAGTCCTCCATTTTCTCGACGACTCTCTTCGCCGACGAAGCCACCTTCTTGTGCTGCTTCGCTATAGCCTGCTCCAACTTTTCCTCCTCCAAGCCGAATTCATCCTGTGCTCGAGCCACGCGGTCCCAATAGGCCTCCAACATATCCGCGTCGACCGAAGACAAATCCAACGGATTATAGCGGTTGAATGTCGGAACATCCACCGAAACATTGGATTTTCGCGGTGAAACCGCGTTTCGGGGCGCTTTCCACGTGTTGTCGGCCGACCGCTGAAGTTTCAGCTTGGGTACAGTCGGAGTGTCGCGATTTTCTGTCGGAAAATCCCGACTATCGGCATTTTCGTCGGACTTTTTAGTCGCCGGAGAACTGGACTCATCATCATGGCCGTCCCCGGGGCTCGTGCTAGAAGCCCGGGTCGAACCCGAGCCCGAAGCACGAGTCCCAGATGGACCAGGTTCCGGATTGCAGACCTTAGTCGCAGCTTCCCGAATCGACAAGCCATCGGCGACAGTGATGGCTTGCGTCGCCACCGAATTTTTGGACGGCTGTGCCGATCCTTCCTCGCCGACATCAGGCACCACCTGATCGGCTTCTTGGTTATTTTGGTTTTCCTTGCCCTTATTCGACCTCTTGTCGGGCCTTCGTTGACGCCATTGCCGAGCAGGTGCCTCATTACGTTGAGGTCGCCGACCATTTGTCGCTATACAGCACAAATGTTCACATTTCGACTCGGGAAAACCAATTAGACATCGCCATCTCGGCGGCTGAAAATATTTATCCGGTATTTTCATAGCTTCTCTCATCGACATCATATTCACGCTCCCATATCTCGCAACTGAACCATCTGACTTTCCATTTTGCCCGAGGCGAGATCCCGAGGATCCCGGTCCATGCCCCGAGTTCGAGAAACGACGAGGCCTAGCAACATTTGGCGATTGGACCATATTTACACTTCCAGTTTGCGGCTTGTTTTGGGGGTTCCGCGCCCCCGCTATTCGTTTCCCGAATTGCCAGATGATTGTTGTCGGTTGCCGGCCGAGTTACTTCCGCCACCGGCATCAGACGCCTGATTAGCACCACCTCTCTGTTGACCACCGCGCCTTCCATAATTGAAACGACCACCTCGACCACCTCCTCGGTAGGTCCTTCCATCGGCGGCAGATTGAGTGTTTCCAGTGTTAGCTGTCGCATTCTTCATGAGCAAGCTACCGAATAACTTGCTCGCCAACATCTGTTGTCGGCGAGGGTCATCACCCCAGAAGCGCACAGCCTTCACGTACACCGGACAACTCAACCACTTATGCCCAGGCTCCGCACAATAGGTACAGTGCATGGACTTAGCGGGGTTTCCGCCGGCTTTGGCCGAGCCAGAAGCCGACCCCTGCTGCTCAACCAGGTAGCAGACATCTTCTTCGTCCATGTCTTCCAAACTGGGGTCGTCCAAAATTTCGCAGGCTGCCGCAATTTCATCATCCAAGGACCTCTGTCGGGAGGCCTGAGCCTGTCCTTGGGTAATCGAGTTCCGAATATCCTGCAATTGTCGCTGCAAATCACGTACATAGTCGGGACAATCAGGGTCCACGGACGTTGTCCGAGGCCGATCGCCGACAGCCATCGCAGATTCCATCGGCTTTGACTGGCTGTCGCCCTCTTCAACCGACTGCAGTATACGTACCGCTCGCATAAAAATGTCATTCGGCCGATCATAAGCCCAATAGGTCGCGTCGGCGAATGAACTTGCCACTTTCGCCCGAATCGAAGGTTTCAGACCGCGCGTCGCGCGATCCACAACCTTCAATTCGCGAACTTTCGGCTCGGCGTCGGGAAAAGCTTTACAGGCGAGCGTCCTCAACTCGATGAGGTACTCATGGCACGTTTCGGACGCTTTTTGCGCCCGCTCGAAGAACTCTCGAGCATACTGATCGGATGTTTTGGCGACTGGCTCATAAAGCTGCTTCAAAACCGCCTCCAGCTCTTCATAGGTCTCGAGGGTGTGACCCTCGAGATCTTGTTTGACATTATCTTCCAGCAGATACCAAAGAATAGCCTTCTTTAGCTCGGCTGGGGCCAAGCTTGCCGACCAAGTGTTCTCAAACATGCGAAGCCACGTCGACAGCTGAATGCCACCTTTTCGCCCCTTGAACTTCGAGATTGACTTGAACCATTTCAAGTAATCATGAAGAACATGGACGGTTTCTGGGGTCAGTTGAAGCACATTGACATGCCCCAGGACCGGGACAGTCGGAATCTCGGGCCGAGCCGGCGACGCCGCTCGACCACCTGGCGATGAAAGCCGACCAATCGGTCCGGAAAAGTCCGAGGAACCGGTGTCACCGAGTTCCCGAACGGCAGGTAAGAGATTTCGGCCACCGGTGCGAACTCGATTTCCGGCTCGCGCACCGCGAACCGAAGGCAGCCTAAGGTTAGGCCGATGCGTCAACGGCGATGAAAAATTGGCCGGTGAAGATAACAGGTCCGGTCTTATCACAGTGCTATTCAGCACCGTCGCACTCATTCGCACCATGAATGAGTTTTCATTTCGTTGGTTCGTTAGCAAAAAATCTCGGTGAGTGGTGCGCAAACGCGACTGAATCGCGAATTGGCTCATATCTCCATAACTTGTTGTTACCGGCGTACCCAATCCTGTAGAGATGGCCGACGTTCCGAATCGACCATTTGCTAGAGCCCCCGACAACTGAACGCCATCGTACGCGGGATCCCAAGATAATCTTTCGTCAGTTGTCGGCTCTAACACCAAATTGGCCAATGCTGTGGTCCCCAAAGTGAATTCCTGGTCGAGGTCCAAGTCCAACAACCCGAAATTCTGCGAAGCAGCACCAGAAAATCCCGACACAGAGGGTTGGTCCGGCGAAGCCGAGGCCACGGGGAGTTCCAGATTTGCGACGGGAGTTGCATGGGGTCGGGTCGGACCCGGCCCCATGAACTCATCCCGACCGATTACCGTTTGGTCCCCGGGGCTCGACCCAAAACTTTGGGGAGAGCCGCTCTGTTGTTGGCCAGACATGTTCCAGTCCAGGTTTCTTACCGTTTGGTCAGTGAAGGACCTGGCCCGAGCGGTTGCACCGCTAGGGGGGTCGGCAGAATCATTTTGCAGAGATTCCATGCTCGAAGCTGCCGAAACATAGACGGATTCCTGCGAAGTGACAGCCGTCAACGGACCAATATCCTCCAAATCCTGCACAGAACCGGACAAACTGCCGCCAACAGAACGGGCGACGCCCCTTCTGTAGTCTCCCAAACCAGCACCTCGTGTCCTCAAATCCGCCTGCGACGCCGAACTGGCCCGCGGGCGGAGTTCCAGAGCCGAATCCTGAACACCCGAAGTGGACGGACCCGCTCGGTGTAGGCCCCGCATGGTTCCACCAGCATTTTCTCTACAGCAACTTGGATTAGGATACGGCTGATTCCTTTCCTTCTTAGCCTTCAATCTTTCGGACATACGTACAGAATCCATTTTTCAAAATTCTTGGGTGAAACCCGTTTGACTAAAAGTGCTGAAAAAATTATTCACAAGCAAAAATACAAACGGATTTACCTCTAGGTACCCCACAAAAAACACAAGTTATATACGTATAATGGAAATTAGTGCGATACCGGCTACAAAAATCACAATACAATTGCTAAATAGAGCAAACTCACTCAGGACCTGAAAATAAGGGGATTATGCAAAAATAACCTAAAATAAAGGGGGTTATACAAATATAACCTGAAAACAGACAAAATTTGACAAATTATCACAAATACACAGTACAAAATACCAGGTATCGCAATAAAATGACAAATTAACGAAAATTAAGTTATTTTTGACACTACAAAAAATTTGATGTTATTTCCTACCTCAAATCCCGAGAAAAATGCCCTAAACTAGCTCACCCCAAAAGATATAAAAATTATTTGTAGCCTAAAATTGGTATTGGGTCAAACCCACACGCATACACAATTATACGTATATAAACACACAAACACCTAGAGAAAAAATTTTAAAAATTTTGACCCTAGGGGGAGGGGGGTAAAAATACGTACGTAGAAAAATGGACAAAAGTGATTGAACGGCAAAAGAAAGGTTTACCACGGGTTTAACCCCCACAGAAAAAATTAACAAAAATTTACCGAAATAAAAATTTGAAAATTTTAGCGAAGGGATTCAAACCGCAAGGCCAAATTTGACACCCTGAGCTCCTGGCAGCCTAATGTAGCGGTACCAGAGTGAAACTAGCCTAACACAAAAGTACCGTTACCCCGCGAGAGCAACTCAAGCGAGGAGACCGTGGCACAAGTGAATAACACACCAACCGCGCAGGAGCCGGCCGGGGAAGCCTCGCCAAATAAATAGCCCTAGTGAGTGGGTGACACCCGCTCACCTCAGAAATAACACTAAACTAACCTAGGAGCTCAGTAATTACCTACCAAAAGTACACACAGCTAGTGGAGATATTTAATAAGTACAACAAGTATTATGGAAATATAGCAGATATGAAATAACAAGTGATATAATTTAGGGGGGCGAAGGCCCAACTGACAAACAGTTATACAGTTAAATAAACTAAACACACACACAAACTCACCAATTTATAACAATGGGCGAAGCCCCGCTAACGTACCAAATATATAGCCCACTGAAGAATGACAGGGTGAGAAACTGTACACAGGGGAGATAGTGAGAGCAGAGAGAGAATAGCAACTTGACTATACAAGGGAAAACCCACAACTGAAAGGGGGAGAAGTTTGACGGATAACCCCCTCCCAAGAGAAGCGCCCTCTAGCTGGGGTGTCCCAATCATGTAGCTCCAAGGGGGGACCCCACCCAACCAAACCTATCCTATAGGTGGAGCTACATGACACGTGAAGGAATGCTTGCTGACTAGGCAAGCCAACTATTAGCTAAGTAAAGTGATTTCGTAATATTGAGAATAACGAAAAGGTTGACCGTTACAGTCAGCCTCTTGCGTTACATATTAAAAGCGAATCGACATCAAAGTCATATACATATCTTTTTACATTCTGTTTATATAATTTAGTTTGCGAAACGTTTGTTGCACGACGAGGCAAAATTGAAACCAATTCAACTTTTGCCACAACAGTTGCCAACGTAGCCAGTCGAACCGATTGCTGCAAACTGTGCAACTCAGACTGCTCCTGTGCTGCCTGGGCCTACGAACCAAATAAAGACTGCCACATCATGAGTCCCTGTGGATTGCTAATGCCTGTGGAATCCACCACAGAGGACTATTTTTATGGGGACAAAGCAGAAGACCTCATTTTTCCGGAGAGAGGTGGATATCCTGTAAACTGCTACTAAACATGTGCTCTATTATCTAGTATTTATTATAGCTCCTGACATTGTTGCTCTTTAAAATTGGAAGAAAATTAGAAGCCTTATTTCTCTACATTCTAAAGTAGGCATTGACTCGGATCGGGCCGCTTGATCTGATCACACCATTTGGGTTGATCCATCGCACAGTCTCTTTTGATACTACGGTTTTAATATCGCTTTTAATTGTAAAGCCATTAAGAATTTAGCTAGAGCTATAATCCAAATAATTTTTGTTAGTCACACAGTAATTGATATATCACATGTGTATTTTGCATCCTGCGTATTGCTATTACTTTTTGCACAATGGTATAATACAAAATTGACGCGGCTGTGTGATTTTATCAACGCGTCCATTGAAATTTCAGATAAATTAAATATTTCAAGTACTAAAAATGTTTCAATTTTCAAATTATTTAAAATTAAAAGTACTTAAAATTTTAAGCATGCTTTTTAGATAGTTAAAATACTTACTACATTATTTCGGATATCTTCAGTTTTATTTTAATAACTTAGACATAAGTTCAGTACTTGATTCCAAGCGCGAGGGACCATTTTGTTATATATATTGGTGTCATGATAGGTTGGAAATCTTAAGAGTCCGCCTGGGTAAGAGGAGGCCTAATCATAACTGTCCCTGCTAGTGTAGTAGTTATGACAGGTGTGAAAGGTGTGAAACGTTCGTTCCCGGATCAAACGTGCCACTTCTTATCCCAACAGCCCTCTGTGTTCAATACGTATAGTGCAGTCCTGCAGTCTTACTTTCAGCTAATGCAACTCTCGCTCAAGTTAAATGCATTTGAAGATGTTAATGCTTTTCTTTAACTTCAGGTTATCGTTATTTGGAGAATCACAACGTGCCTGGAAATGCTTTACCAAATATGCCACTGAGTGGAGTAGACACATTTCAATGTACCCGCACGTGCAACATGGATTGTAACTGTTTGGTTGCAATCTGGAATAGTCGCAATCTAGCGTGTTGGCACAAAGGTCTATGTGCCTCTAGAAATAGACCGCAGCCGAATGATGGATTACTTGTGTTTTACAACACAAAGTATCCATTCAGGGATCGCCACCAGAGTAAGAGAGTTGTGCTATTTGAGTATGCGTTATAAGCATGAGTAAGTGTTATTTAAAATACACTTCAAGGCGGAGTACAGATACCGCCATCTGATGCTGAATGGACGAAAGCACATGGAAGAAAGATTTAGACTTGCTAGATTGTATCTTAGTTTCTTTTGTTTTTTCACTTGCTAGACTTAGATTTGCTGGCCTCAGCGATATGGTTTTCCTAAATTCTACAAACATCTGTGAGCAGTTCTAAGGTTGTCTTTAGTTGTCTTTACGATTACTACAGAAAGGAACCGGGACGCAAAGCTGGATTTTTTTGCAGAATGCTTTCCGGCATTGGTGATAAAATGGGCGCCTGTGAACACGTTCAATTGACGAAATAAGAGGGCAAAAACATTAAACTGAGTTCATGTATTAATGCATTCCAAAAGTCGGCTTCATGCACATTTTAAATATTCAATAGTTTATGTTTATGAATTCATATGATTTATATGTTTGGAATATGAATGATCCCCCTGTCAACTGAATAATTATCTTTATAGATAGAATGTTGGGCCAATTATGGAATAGAGGACTGTAAGTATTCCGCTTTACATGACAAGATTGTCTGTATTCTTCAACTTATGGCATACTAAAATAGAAGATTAACTCAAAGTTACTGAATTTATCGCTCGCTCATTATACTCACTTAAACCTAAAGGTCAGATTAAATGAACTAAGTTAATTTGTTCACAAAAGGAAAGGCTAACCATATTAAAACTGCTGCTTACTGGAAACCATCAACTAAATTAATTAATTATTAATTTCTGCTGAATTTTGCTTAAACTTTTTAGGGAAATATTTCAAAGGGCTTGCCAACATTTTTCTAACATCGGAACAGCTTGAATTGGCATGACTGAAGTAATCGATAAACAATACGGCAAATAAATTAATAAACTGTGTTAAGACTGTTCATTTTAGGACAAAATGTTAATTATGAATTAGTTAACACATGCTTAAGGTTTTCAACGTGCCGTACAATCGGCTTGTGTGGTCCCCAGTTTGTCGACTCACCAGTTAGTTAACTCTAATCTCTATCATTAGAGTATCATTCTAGACCCTATCATTAGTTCACGGTGCAGTGATTTGTGCTTTGAGCTTGTCTTTTGTGCTTTGTGCTTTGTACTCAGGTGGCACATAGTTCAGAAATTGTTCAAAATTAACTAAACAACACTGTACAAGGTTTTAAGATTTTCGAATTATAATTGTAAATAGTCTAAATTTAAGACAACAACAAGATTGTCTTGTGTGTATTGTTGCGCTGAACGAACGTTTAAAAATTCTTGAAATAAGGTTATTATTTACAACTTTAAAAACAAGAGTAGTAGACCTATTTTTGACAAGTATGCCCAGTTGGATATGAATGTATACACTTTCATACGGTATCCCCAATCGGTCAACTCTTTTCATGCCAAGCCCACTTAATCAACTCACTTTTTTTTAGTTCGCCTCACTCCAGTTAGCTCACGCCGGTTAGGAGTGGTGTCAGTACTGCACGAATTTGATTTTTGACTGGGGAGGGGAACTGACACCGACTAATTGCCTTCGCAATTAACCGAGGCGTTTGACAAGGCCGGCGATGTGCCTATTGCTGCTTATGCAATAAGCCCACCGCGGCAGCTCCACCCTAAGGCGGCCACCCCTTGGAATCTCGGTGAATTGCCAGCGGGGGGATAGCAGAAATTGGATGCTAGAACTTATTTTTTCCAAGCTCTAGACTTGACATGATCCTCCACTTTATAGCGCAGCAGTACGAAACCACTGAGCTAACGGAGGTTCACAACTCACTTTCGTGTCAATCAGTTTTTCTTATAAGGAAATTTAAACTTTCACAAACGATTTTAGTACATATATTAAATTAAGCAAACTATTTAAGGTGGTGATTCCTTTTGGAGACATCTACTTTGAACCCTTATTACTCATTCATTTCTTGGAGCTAACAAGTCATTTTATGTCGACATGGAGCTTAACATTTGCTCTTTCTAATGAATACAGTGAACATAATTTTAGTTCTTGGCTAATATTTTACTGCATTTTCGAAGTAATTTAATTTTCCTGATTTTTTGCAGACTAAAGTAAATTTTTTCGTGAGGCGTCGACCACATCATTTGATTCCACTATCAAATAACTGGGATCCCTTTTTTAATCATTATGAAACCGCTCTTCGTTATAAAGAAATTAGCTAAAATGTATGCGCAACCTGGATTTTGCCTACTTTTTCCAACTTTGAGAAGCGACCACTTTAGCTAGAAAGCAGCATCGCGGCAACTAAAAAAGGTTCCCTGGATATTTTTGTGTAAAACACGTCTAGTAAGTGACAATCCCCTAGCTTGCATAGTAAATACTGCACAATCGCTGGAATAATTTGGTCATGTTTTTGCAAAAACTACATCTTTTATAGTAGCATCGTACGGGATAGCATTTAGAAGATTACAATGCCACGAATAATTGGCCTCGGCGAGACCTTCAAATTTACACCCTTAGTTTAGTTTTACGGCTTACGAAGCTCAAGAAGTGATTTTGATTTGATTTGATTTCTCAAACTTGATTTCTGCAAAAATGACAAGTTTTCAAAGCCAAAATAAGAAAATTAGCTATATCTTACTATAGAGAAAAGCTAGAAAGGCGCTTCAAAAAGTAAAAATGTAGAGCTCAGCAAGATCTGTCGAATGAATATAATCACTGTCTAAATATCAAAAATCGACAAAATCCGCCCTAAACGGAGAACGTCGGAGTTTTGAATCGGGATTGCGCGGAGGGTGTTAGAACGCTAAAAGAACTTATTTTCGAAAGTTTCATCAAAGTTTTCTTGATTTGAAACGTCAACCAACAATATATGCCCAAAGGGAATCACCACCTTAAGTCTTTAACCATATGCAATACTTTGTCTGAAAAGCATTATTTGCATGCAAAATTTAAAAATACTCGTCAGGATAGTTAGAAATTTAAATGAATTCAATTTATTTAATTTATAATTTACTCGAATTGTAACTATATAATTAGTCAACTAACTTATGCTCTCAATTGGTGCCTTCCAAGTGAAGTCTTTTAGGTAAAGTTGCGCCGTTAGCAAAATTACGGGGACGGAGCCGGGCCGGGGCCTTCCCAGACAAGCCCCGTTCCCGTTACACGGCCCCGACCCCAGCCCTGTTACACAGCCCCGGCGGCTCCAACCGCCCCAGAGGCCCCAGACTCTATTTCACTGCGTTTTGCCCACACCTTTGCATGTGCATTGGCACTATACCCTATATTGGCAGTCTTGAATGCTTCATTCGGGTAGCGATTCTAATATAGTAGTAGTGTAGAAATGGGGGTTCTGGGACCACGCGGAGCCGGAACCGACCGCCAGCACCACCGGTGGTGCTCAGGTGTTCTTTACTTAATTATTATTAAAAATAATTAATTATTGAGCTGGTAAAACTGACTGAAATTGTTAACTCTTGACCAGTTGTTTTCTTAATTATAAAGTTTTTAAAAAGTTTTATAGACTAGCAAATAGTTGTAAACAATGTCGCTAAAAGTTAAAAAAGGCTGTGAAAAAATTTACAAAGGTTTATAAAGTAGCAAAGCAAGGTTAAAGTTGCTAAAAATTTTAAAACTATGAAATGACAGTATTGAAACCACCCGGAGTCGGAGCTACTAATTGAGGTTTTTCAACGAGTTCTTCTAATTTAGACTATTCTGCATGACCAGAATGAAGGCCTGTGGTTCCTATGGCAACAGTTGTTGTTGCGACAGTTGCCTCGACAACGGATAAACCGTTTCGACTCCTGCCAGGGGTCTCATCAGACGGCTATCCTACCATTAAGGTTTTTTGCACTATTTTCTGTTTCTGTTTTTTATTTTTCTTCGCATACTCATATACAGTTACAGATAAGTTACACATATACTCTATCATCTAAATTCCACCTGCTCATCGTTTTAAATAGCAAATGTACAATACCCAACTCTTACAACATATGAATCTGTTACAAACAATAATTGTACAGTGAGTAACACGGAGTAAATTGGGAGTAATTGGGAGTAACTGAAGAGTAGTCAGGAGCACCAATGAGCAAATAAACAACAATCAAGAGTACCTAAAGAGCGACAAAAATACCTGTAGTTCTAACTAAAAGTACGGAAAAAATTACGTAACGGTAAGCCTTTAAATCATCAAACATCAGCAAATATACTCGTACAGAAAACCTACTCCAAGCCTACTCCCAGTTTAATTTGGTTCAGTTCAATCACTGCGCTCACTAATGCTTACTTGCCCACCAACTACCTTTTCAGGTAGCACCACAGTGCTTATGTCAAGTGTCCATGAGTTCTTTTCAATAGCTCGCTTCAGTGCTTCTTCTTCCCTTGGAAAATACTTTTGAGGACCTTCTGCTGACCTAATGACCACAGCATCTACGAAACAGCAGAGCAGCCATTAGCTTGTCATTTTGTCAATGATAACAGAATCTATAAAAAGCTCAATCAAGAAGCTCAAGCTCAACTCAACGAGAGTTGCTTATTGCTGCTCTGATGTACTAGAAGCTAGAGGTCAGCACCGAGGAGAGTAGTGAATCGAGCTGTGGAGAGACATACCACACTGTTGATATTCGCGAATTTTGGGATAAACTGGTGAAACTGTCTGAGTAAAAATACGTTAACAGGATCAATAGATTAATGTCTGACTATCTGGCAGATGGACATGATGAGGGTGCGGCAGAAATTGAAGTCTTCAATGAAGTTCGACCAAGAATTTAGCATATCTCAACAGAAGCATTTATTTTCATTTCCTGCGATGTAAAGCCTTTCTCAGTGATCCAATTATTGAGGAAATTTTGAACAAACAAGATTATGAGCAAAGGTATTCTAGTGAAGAAGAAGCAGTGAAGCGTGCTATTGAAAAGAACACTGCAATAAGCACTGTGATGCTACATGGTAAGGAAGCGAAAATGGTGAGCACTGAGCACAGTGATTGAACTGAACCAAACTAAACTGGGAGTAGGCTTGGAGTAGGTTTAAGTACGAGTATGTTTGCTGATGTTTCAGGATTTAAAGGCTTACCGTTACGTAATCTTGTCCGTACTTTTAGTTAGAACTACAAGTTTTTGGCGATCTTTAGTTACTCTTGATTGTTGTTTATTTGCTCATTGGTGCTCCTGACTACTCTTCAGTTACTCCCAATTACTCCCAATTTACTCCGTGCTACTCACTGTACTGCTATTGTTTGCAACAGATTCATATGTTGTAAGAGTTGGGTATTGTACATTTGCTATTTAAAAAGCAGGTGGGATTTTAATGATATCGTATATGTGTAACTGTATATGAGTATGGGAAGAAAAATAAAAAAAACAGAAACAGATAATATTGCAAAAAACCGTAATGGTATAACAGCCGTCTGATGTTACCCTTGGCATGAGTCGAAACGGTTTAGCCGTTGCCGAGGCAACTGTCGCCATGACAATTGTTGCCATAGGAACCACAGGCCTCCATTCTGGTAATGCAGTATAGTATAAACTAGAAGAACCCGTTGAAAAACCTGAATGAGTAGCTCCGGCTCTGGGTGGTTTCCGTACTGTCATTTCATAGTTTTAAAATTTTTAGCAACTTTAACCTTGCTTTGCTACTTTATAAACCTTTGTAAATTTTTTCACAGCCTTTTTAAACTTTTAGCAACATTGTTTACAACTGTTTGCTAGTTTATATAACTTTTTTAAAACTTTTACAATTAAGAAAAACAACTGGTCAAGAGTTAACAATTTCAGTCAGTTCTACCAGCTTAATTATTACTTATTTTCAATAATAATTAGGTAATGAACACCTGAGCACCACCTGTCTCCAGCTTCGGCTCCGGGTGGTCCCAAAACCCCATTTCTACACTGCTTATAGTATTTACTTCGGCTGGAGCTGGAGATATAGAATATATAAAATGAAATTTAGTAAATATTTCTCTCATATAGTTTTGAACGAAGTATTTAAGAACGTAGTTTGTATTGCAGAACCAAATACTGCACTTGTGCTATGCTATTATTTTATATGCAAAAGGAAGGGAAGTCTAGCCTGCTAAGATATCAGAAACGTTTATTTTGGCATTTCAGAAAATAATTTCAGTTCGATATCGGAAGAAATAACTAATGGAAAGTCAAGCGAAATTGTAACGAAAACTTAACGCTTACAGCGTTTAGCCGAGCTTCGAACACAAGGACAAGTTTTGTGCAAAGACCCTTTTTTAACCTATATATTTGTTTATATGTTTATATGAATCAATTGTAGGAGTAGAGGAAGCTTTTCAAACGTCAAACAAAGTTTTTGAAAATTCAAGTAAACAAACGATTGTACGTCAAATATAATAGCCATTGCCATCACTGCCAAATATGAATTGCATACCAAATAGAAAAAATTGAAGAATTTGACTCAAACTGGCTTTGACAAGACAACAGCCAGCACATCAAAGTAAATTTAAGTAGATTTGAAAATATTCATAAATTGTTACATAACTTCACATAAAAAAGAAATGTGGTAAACTACTCCAAGAAATATCCATATGCACAAAAAGAAAATATGTAACAAATTATGTTACACACATTCAGACGGCTAGACAGGGTCGCCGAAGTTCACAGAGCCGCCGGGGTCATGCCCCAAAGTCGAAGGTTCCGGGCCGGACCCGGCCCCGTTACACGGCCCCGGCGCAACCCTACTTATAGGTGACTTACAATTAAACATTTCTGTTTGAGTTAATTAGCAATAAGATGACCCATCAAAGGAATTATTAGCAGAGCAGGAATGACACAAAAACACTAATGGTTGCGGGAAGACTTTAATAAAGCTGTGCTGATGCTATAGTTCTGCTCCACACTCCATTGCACAGTGAACTTCAGCCAGAAAAATTCTGGAACAAATCCTCAGCGAAAAAATGTGTATTTAGTTCCGTTTAATTGTTTGTGGTCTAGTTGCATTTCCTTATTTACTTTCCTTAGTGCCCATCCACCGAATTATGAAATTACAAGAAATACAGTCGCAGGGTCGCTGTCGCAGTCGTGGTGA
>JASAND010001561.1:0-27885 GCA_030248195.1 Trissonchulus latispiculum
GGGAAGAATATGACCAGCTGGTGACGCACTTGCAGGCCTACACGGACAGTTTGGTTCGTCATAGGCAATATGGGGTTGAAGATCTTGGAGAAGGATTTGACTCGGCGGCGTCAGCCCTTGGACAGGCCTTGACTGAGAGACCTGCAGATATTCCCTCCCCACGCCCCACATTTTCTCGTATCAGAAACGCCCCAGATCACACCGATACGGTTGTGATTTCCTCCTTTTCCCAATTTTTGTATCATTTTCCGGATCTGTTAACCATGATCGCGGAATCCCAACTCGTGGCCTTTGACGTTGAAGGTGGAAATGGGTTCCAGTTTGCTATGCCTGAAGGGGCTACGGTCACGACATTGCAGTTCATGGGCCCAGTGATGCAGACAGAGGGTTATGAACGCCCTAGGTTGTTTGTGGTTGCGGTCAGCTACATTTTGGCCCAGCTTAAGGACTTTTTCCCATTCCTGCAGCTCCTTCAGCTCCTGTTTGACCCGGCTTTGAGGACCTATTTTGTGTCGGTGAATGCCCCTTCGGATGCCCGAAGGTTGGCTGAGGCCTTTGGCCTGCAAGGCTTGGAAGACCGCCTAATGGAGTTGCAGGAGTTCTGGATTCACGCCTGGAATTTGCGACGGTCTAGTACCTATCGAGATCAGCGGTATCAGGTACCCTTGTTACCGCCCGACAAATTCGCACGAAGCATTTACGGGTTCATTGATTCGACGGGAAAGAGCCTAAAAGATTTGGCGTCCAAATGTGGGTTGCCCAACCCAAAACTCAAAATGTGCTGTGGTCACGGTTTCCCGGTGATCCCACATCTGGCCGATATTGAATATGCACTTGCGGATGTGGAAACCACATTCCAAATTGCTCGGCGAATAGCGGCGTTATTGAATTATCGGGATAATACCATGGCTTTGCAGCTGTCCACTATCAGGAATGCTTACGGACCGCAGGAAGTGGCTAAGCTTGAACGCCTGACCCGGCGAGGGTTTGGGCCGCATCGAGCTGCCCGGCCATCTACGCCTACGACCTCTCGAGCGTCTGATGCACAGGTTACCGAGCAGTGGAATATCCGTTTGAAGGTGCTGCCATATCGGCAGGTGTCCGCTGATGATCCACTAAGGCGGACCCCGCTTTGGTCGTTTAGTCCCGAGCTCGGTGAATGGGCTAACCCAGCCGATCCCCTTCGTGAAGTGGTCTATCGCCCCCTGCTAGAATTCTATCAGACTTGGGTGCGCTGGCGTTTTCGACCTAGCCCATTGCCTGTGATCGATTGGGCTCGGGTTCGTCATTCACGTGACGGACTGCATCATCCAATGGACCCCAGTAGACCTGAGGGCCCATTGATTGTCCCACAGCTAGAAGAACCAAGGCCTAGTCGTCGGGCACGCCAACGCCAGGAAATGTATGAGCCATCAGATGGGGAAGGTTTTCCAGATCCAGATGAGGAACCTGAGGTGGTGGCCATCATTGCTCCAGGACAGGATGGACGAGCAGAACACGTGCCCATTATTCCTCATAAACCACCTAGCGGAGATCGAAGAGCTAAATCGTCTTCACCGGAACGGGACCCTCGACGCGAACGGGATGGCCAGCGGCAATCGCGACGAGACCAGCAGCAGCAACGGCAACCGTCGCATGCTCAGCCTAGTTCGGGACAGCCTCAACCTTTGATGTCAAAATCCCCTCAGATGACGTTTACAGGCCGTTATTTTGCTCGCAGAACGCCCCCATCAGCCCCACCGACCACACGTGACCGACGGCAACCATCGGTTCCACCAGCAGCGAAGACTCGCAGTCAGCCCGCAGTAGGGAAGGTTCTGGACAAGGAAGGAAATGTGCCATCTTGGTTGGACCCAGTGGCCCTTTATGCGAAACTTCAGGCGTCTTCCGAAGAGTCAGATCAGGGAGCTAGTGGTCCTACATCACGGGATCGTACAGAGGCTCCCTCTGTGCCCCCACCGCCGCCCGGGAAACCTCACACGACTAGTGTAGGTCATGGAATGCAGGCCAGCGGTCAACCGTCTGGTCCTGAGACCCTACAGACCACGCAAGCCCCTATGGAAGAACAGGACGTCTCTCCAGCCCTTGTTCGACAACTTTCTATGCTAATCCAGGAAGGAGCTAAGGCTGCTAGTCGTTCGACATCTGGTGCTCCAACACCTTTGTCCTGCGGGAATATTGACGATATTTTGGATCCAGCATTACAGCAAGCAGCGTCTTTGGTGCGAAGGGAGCAATTCGTATTCCCGCAGCCTACACCGGACCAATTTGTGTTACCAGCCCAGCAAGTTCAGCCAACTATTGCCGATTTGCCTTCTGAAGTGGAGCTGCGACAGCTAGGGTTGACCCCTGCGCTGTATGATCTGCTCCCACCGTTGGTATGGCCAATGCTGGATCACTTTTTGCGATTCCTATTGGCTCCAGGGTCTACTGGCAGGACTGGCCCTTCGAATCATACGTTTATTCCGGGCGCTATGTTTCATCGAACTCCAGAACAGAACATGACGCCTACGGGGGGCCATGATATGCTCCTGGTCCCACAAGCGGTCCTGCTTTTGGATATGTTGAAGGCAAGTGAGATCCGACGACAGGGCTGTACGCAAGTTCGTACGTTTGTGGTGGCGCCTATGCTGGATCGGGCTCACGAAGATTTCGATCCGTCAGCATACCTACAGGCCATACAGCAGGGTTTACCCGTGCACTGGCAGGTGATCGAGGAATACCGACCTGATCTGCCGTGGTACCGGCAGGTCATGATGTGGCGTGACGTCAATGGGTGCGTTCAAGTGAGTCCTTTGCATTTGGTGGCAACCATCAATGATCTTGTCCCCAGTGATGAATATTTCGGCCAAGTGACTATGCAAATTACTCTGACACCAACTATGGAGAGGGAGGTCGAACAAGTGCGAAGCGAATTGGACATGTTGCGGCGAGCGCCAGGTCCAGCTCTAGTGGAACGTCAATTCTTGTATCGGGCAGGTAGAGCTGGTGGTGTACCCATGCAGCTATCAGCGGGAGTTATGACTAACGTCCAGACGAACTACGCTCCACAGTCAGATCAGTTGCAGATTTTCCCTCCCGCCGAACCTCAACAAATGTTGAGGGTATTTCGACCAACGACGGTTCAACCGAGAGCTTACGCGGTTCCTGTCCCTCCTTTCCTACTTCCGACGAAACCACGCTTTGGACCGCCATCACAGATTGGTTCGGTACCCGAGCCAATGGAAATCACATCTACGCAACCGAATTTAAACGCATCCGGTGCTCCTCCGGAAAAGAAATGGGCTCCACCTCCATCATTGGAATTGTCCCCGAAACGAGACTCGCGTTATGGACAGCCGGAAACCGGCGCCCAGGCACCAGATTCACGAGAACCGGAAGCGCAACATCGGAGGGATAGCTCATGGCGGCGTTTTCCGGATGATCAGAGACAAGCGAAACCATCTAGAACGGACCAGGATAAGTTCTCGCAGTGGCAACCCCTGCGCAGAAGTTCTGATACGCAAGGTCCACAATTTCGAGGTCGAGGTCGATCCGTAGATAAGAAGGACCCACCTAAGGGAATTCACGTTCAGGAGAAACCGCTCGTGTTCACACCTCGCACTGCTATGTCTCAGGGCCCACAGGTGTGTGATCGACCACACCCTCCACCTGCAGGGGCGGAAACCCGACCTGTACAGGATAGGCCGTCTAGCTCGTATCGGGATGACTATAGGAGTTCCTCCTCTAGTAAAATCCGCGTCCGATCAGGTTCCCGAACTCGTGCCAGAGCAACACGAACGCCGGAAAAATCTATTCCTTCCATTATACCGAAAACGGAATATCCTACGCGTCAATCACGCCCGTCTCGTGCACGCCCATTTGACGTCCCGGCATCTTATGAGGAAGTGATGCACCGGCGGAAATATCGAACTAAGGACAATTTTCCTACTTTCCGGGAAATTCTCTATGAAGAACACCTTATCGCTAAGCACGACGAATATGGAAAGGGAGTCCTCTACGACCACCGGAACCCGGTGTATCCTAGATTTCAGGTTGTGCAACCTCAACCCGAACAGATTGCTCATCTTCCGCCGAGAATTGCCCCTCGTGTGTATTACAAGGATTGGTGGGGACAATGGAATGTGGCGTCGCTACCGGCGGCGGCAGGAGAGACGGAGCCACATCCAACGGTGGCTGCATTTCGTAGAGCGGCTATGACATGGTTTACGCCTCTGAGTGAGGGCCACGTGTCGGTAACGGAATCGACTTTACCGGAGATTGTCAAGATCATGACTGAACAGAATCCAGGCTTAGCTGGGTTTTTCTCATGGGACGATATTCAGGCGGCACATGGGAAACCACCGGGAGCTACCTGGACGTTCAAGGAAATCCCCAGCGTGAATCCGCACCGTAACCCGGTCCCACGTGTGTTTCGGACGAAGCTCAGTACTTCAGTTACATGGGCCCATGCGGAACTCTTGCGACTTTTTGTGCCGGAATTTACACCGTATGAGCATCTGTTTACCAGAGCCCATTCCCGTGCCTATAAGGACGTCTATTGTGCGGCCACCAGTTCCTTGGATAGACTCCAAGCGATTCGTAAGGCCTATTGGTATTGGTTCCAGCCCCCGGTGGATGGAATCCAGTCGGTCGCGTCGGACGAATTCTTACATCCGTATCTCCGTCCTCCATTCGAGACATCGTATATGCATCCGGTCGAAGGCGGATTCACTTTGGAACAGCACCCGGGTCAGCGATTTGCAATGGGTGAGCACGGGTATACGTACAGGAAAGCCGACTTCCATCATGCGGGCCGCACGAAGCGGTATATCGAGGAACACCCCCATATGGACGGTATCACCCTGAAACGACAGGTCCGTATCCAGCTCCAGGAGGAAGCCCACCCGTCCTTTCGTCATAATTGGGCAGGCGGGCATCAAGTGCGCACAATGGGGCGTATCCACTGGCAGCTTGTGCGTCAGTCCCGGTCACTGCAGGATTACCTGCTGACCTATCCCTTCGCGTTATTTGGTGAAGCATCAGGGGAAACGTTCTGGGGTTTCAATGTCAAGATGCCCTTCGTGCGTGGTGTACCCGCGCAGGACTTAGACGATATCCCCGCCAGGGACTTCCCTCAGCTGTATCTGCGGGAGAATTGGTTTAGCGGAGTGTCGGTGGCCGGCACTTTGTGGACGGAGATCCTGCTGTGGTTCACGCAGGGCGGACCTCAGGATTTCTATGAAGACTGGCAGGCAAAGATCCTGCTGTCAGATGAAGACATGTCCGCGTTTCTTAAGGTCATTCATCGTCGGATGGAGTTGGCCTTCGACCGATGGCGACAGGATGGTATGTCACCACCGTTCTACGGGATCGTGAACCCGCCGGCTGACCTCCGGGCTGCACGCCTGCGGTTGGGCACCAACCGAACGGGAGAATTCATCGCAGGCCTTGCTCCTCCAGGGCAAGAGGATAATATCTTCTACCCATGCGTGGGGGTCATTCACTTTGATCCCGCCACTCCTCATCGGGCCACAGCGCGCTTACCGTTGGAGCGCTCCAGCCCGGTATTTAGTACCTTCTAACCGTATTTATATCAGCCCCCCTAATGACCGGTAACCGGTCATTCCCTTGGTCCTTGTATACCCGCTACGAGTATACAGTAAAAATTCGTGCCCATTCATACGGTTTCCTTCCATCATGAATTGGGTTCATTCGGCGGATGTTTAACCTTCCATTATCGGCGGATGTTTAACCTTCCATTATCGGCGGATGTTTAACCTTTTCTTTTCGGCGGATGCGTTTCCCTTCCCCATTGGTTATTATTTCCCTTCCCCTGTCTGGTCGTTCATGGCCCTGGGCGACCAATTCGGACTATATTCCTGGATCTGACATTCTTAATTGGGACTTTACCTTAATTTGACTTTAACCGGATGTGACTTTCTATTGCTCAATTCTGAACTACCTAATGATGAATTGCTTAATTTGGACATTCCCGATTTTAACTGCCATTTATGAATGCTCAATCATGAAGCTTCCCTATTTTGACATTCCTTATTATGAAGACCATCTCTATTATGACAATTACCCGATGACGACTGCTCAATATTTGGACTCTATATTTTATGCGAAATAGACGCTTTCCCTCCCCCTATATCTATATTTGATGCCAAAGAAGAAAATTGTTGCCAATTTGTGGACTTTCGTATATTTTGTGTTATTGTATATCTATATTACTTGCCATATATAACAGTTTTCTTTATGCTAATACCAGTTTTCTTATATGTCCTTATTTTGTGCCTTATTTGCCTATGACTGTTTCTAGATATATATATATTTTCTTATGGGTGCGTATTTTATTACTAAAATTTTTATCCTTTTTGAAGCCTACTAAAATATTTTACCTTTTCCTTGAGTTTATTCTAAAAATACCTTTTATTAACTCCTTGAAGCTCATCTTAAACTACTCTTATTAACTCCTTGAAGCTTATTTTAAAATCACTTTAATAACCTCTTTGAAGCTAACCTTTACAAATTTTTATTTAAATTTAGTCTGCTTTGCTTAATTCTTAACGGTTTTGTCTTATTGCGGGTATTTAGTACGGTTCTATGCATACTATGTGTTTAGTGCTAGTCTTAACCAAAAATTTTACCAAAAATTTTGACTTATTTTTTTTTCTTGATTTCTTTTCTATTTTATCTAACGGGTTGTCATTTGGGGTTATACTAGTCGTTTTGGCCGAAGGCCCTAGCCAGTATTGCGTCTCAAAAATTCTGATCCTTGTCCCTTGGAATTTCCCTTTTCATGCCGCCACGTTTTGTTTTAAAATTCTTTTTGTACGTATATCTTTTAGTTGGCCCAACGTTTTCCGCCCTAAATTTCGGGTTCGTTCGAAGGAAATGATGTCAGTTTTGTTACCTCGGTCCAGTGCGCCAAAGTAGCACCCGACATATATGCCCCCATTTCCAGTAAGGCCTGCAGCGCGGTTGGGAGGCTCATCTATAAAATTTTTACTTTACTATTAGGGAACTTTATTTCTAAATTGGTGTTTCGCGCTTTCTTCCTTCAGACTTCCTAACCTATCCCTATTTTAAATTAATATTATTTTGGTACCTGCGGGGTACTTGGGGACTTCTTTCGTACCCTGTTGGTCCTTCTCTATACATGCTTTAGCATGGTAAGGGTTCTTTCATAACCCTTTTAATTTTATTTAATTATTATTCTAAAGACTCCATATAAAGCTCGCCCCTCTCTTGCGCGAAACACCGGAAATTCTATTCTTATCTTCTTATATTATACTTAAAATTTTGTAGAAGAGCCGCATGGAACTGAGTTAGTCCAGCGAGGTTTAGGCACCCTGAACCCACCCAGCCGAGATTTTGCGCACCTCTGAATTTAGCGGGAGGTAACCTCCGCACCTTAGCTGAATTGCCCTATACGAAGCTGACATCCGGGTTCCTGAATTTCTGGGATTGGTTTTTATTAGTTTTTGTTCGTTTCACCTGGTCGTTTCGACCAGAGGGTCCCTCTGGCGCTCCTGCTCCCGTGGCTTTTTCTCATGGCATGGCCCACGCGCCATAGTTTTTCTACTGATTTTTATTCTTGTTGTCTCCTTATACTGGCTCGGGTCTTAGGTGCTTTTAGTAACACGTTTAGTCGCATTTTGTTTCTGTTTTTTCATTCGATTTGCTCTTTTTACTTGTTTTGTATTATCTTAACGTATTGTTGTCGTTTCTTAACCCTTTGGAGACCTTACCAAAATTCATTTAAAATTTCTCTTCGTTCAACGTTAAATGACTTTTTCCTTACGAGGTTCCCTCGCAGGAGCTCGGGCGGTAAGCCCTGGGGAGTTGTAATGGGTGGGTGTGTTTGATGTGTTTTTAGTGTGTCTGTTGTATGAATGTACGTATGTGTATTTTTGAGAAAGTGTTAGAAATTGTGCATTTGAAATTCATGTGTGTGATTTGTCCCTAAACTGGTTTTTAATAACGTGTTTTTATTCAGCCGCTAGGCGGCGCTTTCGAGTCACAAAACTAGATCGGAACCTTCAACCAATGAAAACTTTCCAGCCTGCTTTCAAAAATCAATACTTGTTTCTGATTGGCTAGTTAGGGGGGTGGTCCGATGTAGGAATGAAAAGTAGTCAGTCTTGTATTTTTCTTTCGTAGTGTCAAGTGGTGTTGCTCTCTGGTCTGCGATATATACTTTAAACGCCCCGTTGTTTTTATATGCTATTTCCGGTTGCCCGTTTTGTCACTAGTGTACCTAGGTCTCTGTGTTTATTTTACTGACTCGCTTATACTGCTTTTATTTCCCCCGCTTCTATGTATAACCGTCCCCAGATTTAGGTCGTTCCGGCCAAATCTTCCCCATACCTTTGCTATCTATTTATGTGGTCCTAAATATTTTTCTGGAAATTTATGGATGCCTATATTCCTTTCTTGTTTCCTGTCTGGGTAATTTATTTAGTGAGTTGTCAAGTTTTTATGTTCTGATATATTTGTAGTTTGGTATTTTGTTAACTCCCTTTGAATCTTTGTGAAAGTAATTTTTAGTTAGGTTTGACAGTAAATAAGGTCTCCAATTAATTGTAGCTTAGGGATTAGCATTTGTTGTTCGGTAGGCAGTTAGGCAGTTAGAAATCTGGCAGTCTGAGATTAGGCTGAGCGTATTTTGTGGTGTTATTTTGTATGAGTCTGAGTTAGGGCCACTGTTGTTCCATTAGCTAGTTTGGCGAGGTTGTTGCTACAGGTCGACTGGAACAACATCTCCTTCAGGTCTGTCGTATCCTTGTGCGCAGTACCCACCCCGTAGTGCTTAGTAGTCAGGTCTCCTTCTACTAGCATTACAAGTTGGACAAAATTTAAACTCCCACCGAAAAATGTCTTATCGTCCAAGAGAAAATCATCAGAACATGCCCAGCCCTTTTTTGAGCCAAAACGTTAGCTAATTTTTGCTCAAAACGGTCATTTGTTGAAAAATTATTCTTCAATTTTGGTTTAAAATTGCTTTAAAACTGTGTAAAAACGTCTGAAACTATCAAAACAAGCCTTGTTTTGTCGAAAAAAGCGTTAAAACACAGAAAATGTTGTATTTCTAGGCCATTTTTTGGATTTTCTGAGGTCCCAATCATAGGTGTGGCTGACGAAAAAAGTGGGGCGCGGGTTTGAATAAATGAGGAGGTTGTCTGAAAAATTCGATTTGGGGTTGGGGGGAGGGTTATGAAACATTTTCGAGAAGGGGGGTCCACAAAAATTTGGTTTTTCGTTAAAAACTGAAAACTTCCTCATTTTTCAGGTAGATTTTCACGTAATAAAGCGAATTTTGGCAACTTTTCGTAATGTTTTTGAAACAGACAATTTTGGCAACTTTTCGTAATGTTTTTGAAACAGACAATTTTGGCAACAAATTTTCAAAAATTTAGGTAAGGGTTTGAAAAGTTTTGGGGTCGGCCGAAGCATAGGTGTAAGGTTATAGTTTCACCGGAAATTTTGGTTTGGTGTGTCCCTCCCCCGGAATTTTGGGTGCCCCCTTTTTAGACCCCCCACCCCCACGACCTCCCCCAAACCTCCCCCCCAAAATTTTTCTATTTTTATGTCAAAAATCGCATTTTCAGCCATTGCTAATGCCAAAAAACATTAAATCATTAAGCAATTTTAACATTAGACAGTGTTTTGAATTAGACAACCATGAAGTAATTTTGACATTAAACAGGTGTTTTAAACTCGAAAATTTGATTGGCAACATGTTTCTAAGTCTAAAATAAGGTCAATATTGAGCCAGAACGTCCGTAAAACCATTAGAAACGTGTATTTGTCGCAGTAATAAACACTTTACCCTTTAACACTTTAAAACAATACACACTTTAAAACAACACAAACACTTTAAAAATACCCAATTGTTTCCAATTTTTCGCTTCCAACTTCCAATTCCAGTTGGGGGGGGGGGGGGGGCGGTGGCCTCCAAAAATTTTTAGGGGGTTTGGAAAAATGGCTGGGTGGTTATCCCCCCCTCCAATTACACCTGTGAGGTAAACTTTGGAAATTTGGTGGTCGTCATAGATGTGTTAGGGGGGGGGGTGGGGGGTACCCCCCCCCCCCCACCAAATTGACAAATTTTCGCCACCCCCCCCCCCCAGATTTTTCAGACTTTAGCTAGGCCCCCCCGATTTTTGGCCAAAAATGGCAAAAAAATCGAAAATTTAGGGGTTTTTTGGGAAATTTGGCGGACCCCCCCCACCCTCCGTTGGCACCCCCCCCCCCAGATTTTTTGCCCAGCCACACCTATGGTGGTCGTCCCTCAAAATGGGATGGGGAGTTCCTCCCCGAACCCCTCCCCCAAATTCGGACCTCAGAAAATTCAAAAAATGGCCTAAAACGCAAAATGTTCTGTATTTTAACGCTTTTTTTTGTTGAAACAAGGCTTGTTTTAGCGTTTAAACCAGTTTTAAGCCAAAATTTGAGAAAAATTTTTCAAAAAATGACCATTTTCTAGCAAAATTTAGCTAACTTTTTGTCCCCAAAAAGTGCTGGGGAGGTTCGGGGGGGTAACCAAAAGTGGGGGGAGGATAACCCCCTGGTGAAACTATGTGTGAGATCCCCCGCCACGCGAAGGCCAGACCATAGGTGTAAGGTTGGAAGGGGGTAGCCCCCCGGCCCAGACTTTTTTCAACTCTCCCCCAAAACTTTTTAGGGGGGACGTCCCCCCCCCCCAACTGGGGGGGGGGGGGGGAGTCGCGCCGAAGGCGCGAAAAATAGCCAAAATTTGGGTATTTTTTGGGCAAATTTTGCAAAAATTTTCAAAAAGTCCAAATTTTTGTCTAAAAGTGTTTATTATATACAGGGGTGCACTTAAGGGGGGGGCGGCCGCCCCCCCCCCCGAAACCAGATGTAAAGAAAAAATTTTATTGTCCGCGCGCAGCGCGGACATATATAATTTTTCAAAAATTTTCGCGCTTTCGGCGCGAAATTTAATAAATTTTTGCTTAATACTTATTTTTGCTTTTCAAACCCGATTTTCAAAAATTTTTCAACTTCTGGGGGGCTTCGCCCACCAGACCCCCCCAATTTTTTGAGGTCCGCCCCCCGAAAAAATTTTCTATGTGCGCCACTGATTATATATTGCGAGAAACACACGTTTTTAATTATACTGTGGACTTTCTGACTCAATAGCGACCTTATTAGGTAATGGAGAAGGTAATTAAGAAGTATTTACTTAATCACCTTCTCCAAAATGGTCTGATCTCAAAGCACCAGCATGGTTTCATGTCAAATCGGTCCACCCAAACCCAGCTTCTGGAGTGTTTAAAATTATGGACAGACGCTAGGAATCTTAAAAATGGAGTAAAAGCTCTTTACCTAGATATAAGCAAAGCTTTTGACTCAGTTTCGCATGCAAAACTTCTTAGTAAAGTTGATTCTTTTGGGGTCAAGGGACGCGCATTTAATTGGATTCGGGCTTTTTTGAGTGAAAGATACCAGTACGTAAGAGTTAATGGTACTTTGTCGGACAGGGGGAGGTCTTGAGTGGAGTCCCGCAGGGAAGCGTGCTTGGGCCTATTTTATTTGTTATGTATATAAATGATCTTCCTGACTCTTTATCCACTGGCGGGGTCTACATTGGATACTTTTGAGCATTTTAAACTGGATTGCGCTAATGTTTTCAATTGGGCCACTGAAAATCAGCTCTCGATTGCTTTCAGCAAATGCATGCTTTTTGAAATGGGAGGGCCTTTATTGCAAGACGATCTGTCCGTAAATGGCACAGTAATTCCGAAAGTTAGCGTGGTGAAAGATCTCGGTGTATTTATCTCCGAAGACCTAAAATTCTCAATTCATTGTGATAAAATTTGTGCTAAAGCGTACCAAAAAATTGCACTTATTTTTAGAAGTTTTTGCTGTAGAGACGCTAAATTTTTAGTGGCTATGTTTAAGACCTATGTTAGGCCCATTTTGGAGTTCAATTCGTGTGTTTGGTCGCCATCTTTGGTGGGTGATATAAGGAAAATAGAAACGGTACAAAGGCGATTTACTAAACGAATTCCCGCATTAAAAGACTTAAATTATCCTAACCAGGATAAAAGAAACTGGACTGGAAACTTTAGAACTTAGGAGACTCAGAGCAGATCTAGTCCAGGCGTATAAAATTATTTTTGAGGTAGATAGGGTAGATTCTGCAAATTTCTTCTCTTATGGTTTTGATACTGGTACCAGAGGAAACTGTCTAAAATTGAGATCTCAGCGTGCCAGGCTGGAGTGCAGTAAACATTTTTTCAGTAACCGCGTGATCCCTGTATGAAATAGTCTTCCGAGCAGTGTTGTGCAATCCGCCAACACTTTTATTTTTAAAAATCAAATTAATAAGATTAATTTTTCAGAGTACCTTAAATACGACGTTAATTTCTAATGCACATGTTATAAATGTATACATATATATGGGTTTTTAGGAGTATATACATGAGAAGTGTTTTAGCCGACAATTTGTATATAAAGTTCTTCTAGATTCATTCACGTGTGTGAAATGTGTGTATATACATATTTGTTGGTTGACGAACAGCTATGCAATTGTATGTACTGCATTTGGTTTTGTATGTAATTGTAATTATATGTACTGTATTGCATTTTGCATTTGCACGATGTAACGTTGCTTGCTGTAGGGGATCGAGCATTTGCTCGAATCCCATTTTGGTCTTTGTGTCATGTTTGTGCGAGTCTTCTGCTTTGACCAAAATAAACTAATTGTTGTTGTTGTTGTTGTTGTTATTATTTTAGACTTGGAAACATGTTAGCAATCAAATTTTCGAGTTTAGAACTACTGTCTAATGATGAAATTACTTCATGGTTGAATGTCCTTTGTTATTAGAAACAGCTGAAAATGCAATTTTTGGCATAAAAATAGAAAAATTTTTTTGGGGGAGGGTTGGGCTTGGGGTGGAGGGTCCTTGCATAGGTGTACCACCCGTTTGGGTTGGGGGGGGGGGGAGTAGAAGGTCCAATTTTGGCTCGGGGCGACCCCACCCAAATCCGAAATTTGGGGGGGGGGGAGGACCCCCCTAAACTGTACCCAAGTTTTTTTAGCTAAAAATTCTCCTTTTTCGATGTACAGTACATTAAACGTACTCAAAAGCTTCTGTCAATAGTTTTCGTATGCGAAAATAGGGCTTGAAAATTGGCAAATTTGTACTAAAATATGCCTAAATTAGCCCAGATTGTGGTTTATAATTGCGTATATTACCTTTTAATTGCTATTTAATTACCTTTTAATTAAATAACCATGTTTAGCTGTTTATAGGCGATTTATAGCCTATTTTTCTAATTTTTTTTCCAAAATTTTCAGAAGTTGCAAAGAAATTTTTCAAAACTTCAGCATTTTTTACTTATTGTGGATGTGGACCCAATTTTAGATGGGGGAGGGGGGTTTGAGCTCGGCTTGGGGGGGAGTAGTTGAGGTCGGTTAGGGGGGGGAGGGGGGGTCTGGCCTCTCCGTGGGGGGTCTCACAGGGGGTAAACTAGCCTGGTACACCTATGGGTCCTTGTCGCCAGAGGGGGCCCCCAGAAAATGTTGGGGGGGGAGCCTCCCCCACCCCAAATCTCCGTTACACCTGTGGGCAAGACCCCCCTCCCTCCAATCATAGGAGTGTGGGGTGGGGGGTGGGCGTGGGGGCAATGCGTGGGGGACACCCCCCAAATGGAGGGGACGCCAACCCTCCTCCCTAAGAAATTTTTGCAACCCATCCCGCCAAATCGGCCTTCGGCCGCCCCCTCCCCACCTAAAAATTTTCAACTCCCTGTATCTAAATATTTGAAAATTTGTAGCCAAAAATTAGAAATTTTTCAAAGAACTAGCGAAAAATTGCTAAAATTTGCTTAATTGCCGTAAAATCGCAAAGATAACTGAAAATTGAGACAATTTTTCAGTTTTTTTCACGAAAAACCGATTTTTCGCCGACGCTCCCCTTCGAAAATTTTTTTGCCCCTGCCCCCGAATTGAGTTTTTCGACACCCTCCCCCATTTTTGCTAGATCCCCCCTCCATAGGTGTAATTGGAGGAGGGTTGGGAGGGACCCCCCCAGCCATTTTCCACCCCCAGATATTTTTGGGGGCCCAACTGGGGTTGGGTAGTCGCGAGAAATACACGTTTATAACGGTTTTATGGACTTCTAAGACTCAATATTGACCTTATTCCGGACTCAGAAACATGTTGGTAATCAAGTTTTCGAGTTTAAAAACACTGTCTAATGTTAAAATTGCTTAATGAAATGGCGCAATTTCAATGAAAATGAAATGGCGCAATTTGCGCAATGGCTGAAAATGGGATTTTTGGCACAATTTTTTGGGGGGAGGTTTGTGGGAGGTCTAAAAACGGGGCCCCCCAAAATTCCGGAGGAGGGGGCCCCCAGCCCAAATCCCCGTTACACCTACGTTCGCGATCCTCACCAATTTGTTTTCACTGTGGCGTTAGAGGGCACGTCACCAGTAACTGCAGACTCAGTCGTCATGGCCAGGTAGTCTGCTACAACTGCCACGGTTCAGGTCACAAGCAGCGCTACTGCCCTTTCCGTTGCAGTTCTCTGTATCCCCTTCCCACATCTCCAGCACGTCCGAACGCCCACCATAGAGCTGTACCATCGCGTTTGCGCAGTCCTCTGTTGGAATTACCCCGACACCCGCCGACCTTTGCGCAGGCTGTTACGTTCAACCCAGTTCCAGGCGATTTCCCACCACTCCAGTGAAGGTTAGGCCACGGTAGGATGGCCGATTTGCCTGCATTCAATGGTGCTGCTACTGCTGTTGATGCTGATGCAGTTCCTGGCACTACTGATATTACTACGACGGCTGCTGCTACTACTACTACTACTGCTGGCGCAATTCGAGATCCAGTAGTGGCTGCGGAGAGATCCAGCTTGTATCATACTGCTTCTGGTGACGTATTCAACAATACTCGTATAAATGCTATTTTCTGTAACGTTAGAAGTATTTGTAACAAATTTTTGCAGTTCCACTTTGAGGTATGTATGCAGTATAACTTTCCTCATGTAATTTGTCTAAATGAAACATGGTTGAGTGAAAGCTGTCCCAATAGCCTTTTCCATTGTAAGGGTTACTATAAAATCTATCGGAAGGATAGACTGAATGGGACACGGGGGGGGGGGAGGAGTTGCCATTTTGATAACAAAAACCTTATCTAGTAGAGAATTAAAAATCCCAGAATTAAATAACATGGAAGGTACCGCTGTTGAGGTCTCCGTGGGCGGGGGTCAAAAGTGTATATAGTATATACAGTACCTTCTATCGAGCATCCGTCACGGATACAAACTGTTTTGAAAGTTTAGAAAATTGTTTAAAATTCTTGTTGGGTAAACGACTTCCTGTTATTGTCACAGGAGATTTTAATCTGCCAGGGGTAGATTGGGATTTTCCTCAGTCGACCACGACATACAGGCAAATTGAGTTCATGAATCTTTTTCTTGAAAATGGGTTTTCTCAGAAAGCTCAGGACCCAACCAGAGGTCATAGAACCCTTGACCTTGTCTTCGAAAGTGATCCCAACCTTGTTGTAGATGTAAATGTGCATCCTCCAGTTTCCAACAGCGATCATTGCTCTGTGTATTTTAATGTAGATATTAAAACCCCTCGACAAGGTATCCAGTCGTATCTTTGCTGGGACCGAGCTGACTACGCTGGAATGTTAGCTACACTTGAAATGGTAAACTGGTTGGATTTGTTTGAGCCATGTATATCTGTGAATGATAAGTGGTCAGTTTTTAAAGAGACATGTCACCAAATTATTGACGATTATGTTCCTAAAAAATCATATTCTATTGGGAAGAAATCCAAATTTCCAAAAAACATACACCGTCTGCTTTTACGTAAGAGAAAATTGTATAAGAAATTTCGAATCTCTCCAAATGCTGAAAATAAGTTACTGTTGGATGAAATTACGAAGAGGTGTGATGTCGAAATTAAGAATTTTTATTACAGCTCTGAAATTAAGTTTTTGGAGGAACCTTCTGACCGCAAATTCTATGCGTACGTAAAACGGAAATTGTCTTGTCACAATGCAATGTCCGTGTTGTGTTTGGACGGAAAAACTGTGGTGGGTGACAAGGACAAAGCTAATCTTTTGAATAATCAGTTTGAATCTGTTTTTGTAAGGGATAACGGGAGGGCTTTAAATTTAGTTGAAAGAGATTTCGATTCCGCATTTGAAAATGTCATGTTTACATTGAAGTCAATTCAAGATGCCATAGCTACCGTAAATTCGTCGTCAGCTGCAGGTCCGGACAAAATACCTGCTCAGTTTCTTAAAGTCTGTAAAGTACAGCTTAGCTGCCCCCTCCAAATAATTTTTAGCAGTCATTTAATGAAGGTGTACTACCGAATGATTGGCTTGTAGCTCACGTGGTTCCAATATATAAAGGGAAGGGCGAGCACTCGGCTCCCGAAAATTACAGGCCGGTGTCACTAACTTGTATATGTTGTAAACTCATGGAGAAAGTGATAAAAAGATTTTTGCTGGATCATTTGCTTAGAAACAAGCTCATCACCAAAAATCAGCATGGGTTCATGTCACGCCGTTCTACTCAAACCCAGTTACTAGAATGTATAAATTCTTGGACAATTGCTCGTGACGGGATGGAGGGAGTAAAAGTGCTGTACTTAGACATAAGTAAGGCTTTTGATTCTGTTTCGCACGAAAAACTGATTAGCAAACTGGACTCTTACGGCATACGCGGGTCCGCTTTAAAATGGCTTAAGGCTTTTCTGATGGGAAGGACACAGTACGTAAAAGTAAATAATGTTCTTTCTGATGTCGGGGAGGTGGGAAGCGGGGTGCCTCAAGGCAGTGTGCTTGGTCCAGTACTCTTTCTCATTTATATAAATGACTTGCCGGAAGTATGTGTTAGTTGTACTGTAAAAATATTTGCTGACGATACGAAAATTTTCTTTGGTGCTGCAGATTTGCAAGATTTTACTATGTTTCAGAGCGATTGCGGTAGAGTCTTAGACTGGGCTATCAGTAACCAACTTTCAGTCGCATCCCATAAAAGTATGCTGCTTGAAATCGGGGAACCCCATTTTGGCGGAGATTTCGAGGTTAACGGGTATAAAATACCGAAAACGGATCTTATTAAAGATTTAGGAGTTTTTATAACGCCCGATTTGAAGTTTTCCTCTCATTGTGACAAAATATGTGCAAAAGCATACCAAAAAATTGCCATTCTTTTTAAATCGTTCTATTGTCGTGATATGAAATTTTTGGTTGCGATGTTTACTGTGTATGTCAGACCGATCTTAGAGTATAATTCATGTGCCTGGTCGCCCCATCTGAAAAAAGACATTGTCAACATTGAAACGGTTTAAAGACGTTTCACCAAACGCATACCGGGAATTCGAGAATATTCTTATGAAGAACGCCTCAGATTAACTGGGCTTGAAACTCTTCAGTGCCGTAGACTAAAAGCTGATCTCACACAAACTTACAAAATAATTTATCAATTAGACTACGTAAACTCAGCGGAATTTTTTTCGTATGCCGTTGACGCTGGAACGAGAGGGCATGCTTTGAAATTGAAAAGTAGTAAGGCAAGACTCAATTGTAGAAAGTATTTCTTTTCGAATAGAGTAATACCGGTTTGGAACAGTTTGAAACAGGAAATTGTAAACGCCCCCAGCATATTTGTTTTCAAAAAGCTCATTAGATCTGTTGATCTAAGTACATTTTTAAAGTATGAGTTGGAGTGATAGGTCAAAATATGTACGTATAACCTTTGTTTACTTCTGCCGTATACCGTAACCAAAACCGTTATTGGTATGATTGTATGTGTATATATTATATTGTATATTAGTTATATTTTAATAAGTTTTGGTGCACACAGATACTTGTGCGTTACCATTTTGACCACTATTTTGTACGTAACTTATGTCTTGGTCAAATAAAGAGTTTTGATTTGATTGATATGCCCCCTCTCTACTTTTTTTCAAACCCACGCGAAGCCCAATTTTAGAAAACAGTTGGAAAAACGTTTCTAATTTTTTTCCAAAAACTTTCCAGCAGTTAACTGAACATTATTTCTAATTGTTTTCTAAATAATTTCTTAGCGTTTTCTAGCAAGTTTCTTAATGTTTTCTCAATGTTTTCCCTAATAAAAAGGACATTATTTCTATTATTATTTCTAATTAATATCTGTTTGTTTTCAAAACTACTTCTGTTTTCTGATTTATTTCTAAATTTTCCTCACTTAGCTCAGCTCACTTAGGGCTTTCATTTGATACCAAATTTGACCACTTTTGAAAATTTTTTCCACCACTTGATCCCCCACCCGACTGACCCTTCAAACGGCAAACTGGAACCAGCGCAGCAAAATAGGGCACGTCTGAAGGCAAAACGAATACCGGGAATGAGCTGGGCGCACCGGAAAACCCGTATAGACAAAGTTTTGAGAGGCCAGGTAAAGCCTACTATGGACCTCCAGGAAGCGGTTTCCGACTTGACCCTTCCGGCGGCAAAGTGGAAACAGCCCAGCAAGATGGGTGGGTCTGACGGTAAAACTGACTGCGGGAATCGATTCTCCGTGCCAGAAAACCCTTGCATAGAAGATTTGAGCTTTCAAAGTTGAATAGATGGCGAGAAATTTCGATTTTTCATTTTTTGAATTTTCGCCATTTTTGACGGGCCACTGTGGTCGCTAGGGAAGAGATAGAGACACGCAACCTGGACCGTTAGTTAGTTCAATATATGTAATTTCTGAATATAGAAAGAAATCAGCTCCAGCTCGTAACGTTCGACCTGAGCGACGACCACAAGAATGGTCACTTTTCGCTGTTTGCCGACTTTGCGGCGCCACTGCGGCGCAGCTGCGGCACAAAAAAGTTGCGATTCTTAAATTCTTTAGAGGGTACTACTAGACCCTACCCTATAGCCCTTTAGGTTGGCCCACCGCTGCAGTTCACGTGAAAGCGGCGAACATTATGTACAATACAACCATCTTAAAGAGCGTCCAAAACTACCCTAGAGACTGTATTATTGTGGCTCCCGCTGCCTCTCAGCAAATTTCTTGTGCGACCTGGGGATGACCTAGACTCGGCTGGAAAAAACCCTTGTGCGGGGGAAAACCCAAATTTCAAAATGAAAATTTTTTCAAACCATTAGCAGCAAAAGAAAAATTCATGCGTTTCTGAGCTCACTAGAGCCTCCTGATTAATTTGGTGCAGATTTACCTAGGTTCAACCTTTTATGTGAGGTCCAGGTGGCCAATATGCCACCATTGTGCCATTTCAAGCCAAATTTTTCAGTTTCGTCAAAAATTGCCAATTGTTCCCTAAAATAGGTCGGGTTTGGCTTTAAATGCTATAAAAACACGTTTTCTATATATGTGATGGGTTTTTTCGCGCATTGGGTTTTTCGCATCGGTTTGGTCGAAAATGTCTCACCAACCGTATGTGCTAGAGATTTGTTTTATGGCGCATTTTGAAGCTCTTCCCAAGACCTCATGGTAGTTATCGTTAGATTTTCGATTTGTCGCTTAATAGAAAAGTTACAGCCAAAATTCGAAAATTCGGGTTTTTATTTCCCGCCGCCCTATTATATAGGGGTTATTGCATCTCAAAATTTGGTTTTCTAATGCAAATCATAGGAACTTTGAGATGACGCACTTTAGGACACATCCGACGCACTTTAGGGAATGAACTTCTCACAGCGAAAAACTGCATTTTTTAGCATAAAAATGGCTATAACTTATGATTGGCTTTACCTAATACCGTCAAATTTTACAGAAATGTAGAAGCAGAGGTGCTTGAGACTTCTGTGAAGTTTTATGTTATGAAGTTTCGCCATTCAAAAGTTACAGATTTTCAAAGTGACCACTCCTTTTGCGTAGACAAAAGGTGACGCAGATTGAGCGCATCTACTATATACGTGTAGATTACTAATATTCCAACCGGACCGTGGGCGCAAAAATATATAGTCTTAAAATAGCGCCACATGAGCTTAAATTTTTACAAATTAAAATGAAAAGACGCCACTGTTGCAAAAAGGTTAAAAATGTTAGCTAGAAACGCGCCACAAGCGGGAATAATTTTAAAAATGAGAGAGACAACGCTGCTTAGGTTTTTCCAAAAATTGTCCTGTTTATTAGTTTTATGCATTGAAAATAGCTTAATTTTTGTTTTCTCCCCAAAACTTCCGTGGGGTAAATCGGACAAAAAGGGAGATGTCGGAACTCCCAAAACCCATCCCCTGGGTGTGCCTTTTTGTGGTGGCATGGCATGATATCTTATGACATGCCACTTTTTATGATTAAAGTCATCGTGACTGATTTCTAGGTTTCAGTAGTTTTCCTGCATCTAGTAGACAAGAATGAGTTCTATCGGAACAGGATATGATTTATCTGCGGGAACGTTTTCACCTGACGGGAGAATATTTCAAGGTTTGCTTACAATAATTATTTTCGCATCTTAATTACCCTTACGCAACTGTTTGCAGCATATTATTATATACATGAGCCAGTCGTAAAAACCGCTAGCTTGAGCTTGAAGTAAGATTTCACTACCGTGCTGAAATATATACATGCGCTGTAATGCACGATTATATATACGTATATGCAGGTATTGGTAGTTTCAAAAAATGCTGTTATAGTGTCGCCAGGTTAACGCCAACGGCAAATATCAGGGTATTTTTTAGGGATTTTTTTCCGGGGGGGGCTTCCCGGGGGGGCCCCCCGGGCCCGGGGGGGGGAAAGAAATTTTCGGGGGGGGGGAAGATTTTTTTGCAAAAATTAGCCAAAAAATGGTATTTTTTGTAGTATTTTGCATGGTGAAACACAAAAAGTTCTCAAAAATGCCAGGATTTAAGGTATAAATAGCCATTTTTACGAAAAAATCTCCGGCGAAGCCGGAAAATTTTTGAAGATTTGACCATTTTTGGAAAAAATGTAGACCTCATTAAGGGGGCAGACCAAAATCCCGGGGGGGGGCGATTTCGGGGGGGAAGGTCAATTTCGGGGGGGCCCGCCCCCCCCCCCCTGTAAAAATACCCTGAATATAGAATTAAGAACTTGTCTTTGCATGCAGCATAGAAATATTAGACGGAAACGCGCTGGAGTCGTAAAGCTTTAAAAGTTTATATATAGTTTCTAGTTAAATATTTATGTATATATATACTTCCTAAAATTCTCTGGTCAACCCAGAAGGGAGGATAACGCAAAATCCCGCTCCTGGATTGACAATTGACACATGTATCCATATACCGAATCGGTGTTCGAGCATAGAAGCCACCTGCTTACCTATACTGCGTACGTACAGTTCCATTAGCCGTGGAGCCCAGTAGTGTACGGTTGCCGTAGTCTCCTCAAAAACCATTGGGCAAGTGACTAGATACGCCTGCAAGCCGGTTCGCCGTGAGCTTTAGCTAACCCAGCTAGCTATATATTCGTTCTGAATTGGTCGGTTAATGATTATCACTTTATTTGGGAAAGTTTTTTATTCTTGTCTGTGTTATAGTGGAGTATGCGCTGAAGGCTGTGGATAGTTCCGGGACCATGATTGGTTTGCGTGGACGGGATGGTGTAGTTTTGGCCGTGGAAAAGTTTCTGTCTAGCACTCTGTACGAGAGAACGTCCAATCCACGACTCTCCTCAGTGGATCGACACGTGGGCTTTGCTGCCTCTGGACTCTACCCGGACGGAAAGGCTCTGGCGACGTACTGTACCGAAGAGTCCCATGATTATTACGCTCAGTATCGGGTCCCTATTCCTCCACACAAGCTGGCTGATCGTTTGGCCATGTATATGCATGCCTACACCCTATATTCTGCTGTGCGCCCCTTTGGCTGTTCAGTTTTATTGGCGAGTTATGTGGATGGGTCGGGCGGCCCCCATACTGGTCCTCGTCTCCATATGATTGATCCTTCCGGGCTCTGCTATGGGTACCGCGGCTGCGCGGCTGGAAAGAATAAGCAGGCGGCTAAAACGGAAATTGAAAAATTGAATTTGGATCAGCTTGAACTTAGGGTACGTACGTATATACGTAGTTAAGTTTTTGCATTAAGAATCGTGTTGTCAATCAGTATACTTGTCTTGTGTGAGATTTAGAGTTAGCTAAGCGAACTAGCATTATTTTTATGCACTATTAGATGGCTTAGCAAAATTCTTGACGCTAGCTATGCTTTGTAGTCATTCCTTATGGCGATTTCATAGTCCCAGTCGCCTCTAGACGAGCGTTGACGCACGTCGACGCGCGTAGACGCCTCTAAACCTGCCATCACGCCCTGGTGCTAGGCTACCACTGGAACGCGCCCATTTGTAGCATGCCAGTTTACGCGCATCTACGCGCGTTGATACGCGCAAAATGATATTGACGTTTGTAGACGCGCGCAGGCGAGCGTCGACGCGCGTACACCTGCGTTAGCGACTATGAAGGCACCTTTAGGGTTTAAGATAATTGATATTGTAAGCTTTCTTTTCTGTTGCCGCTAGTCTTTCGTTATATACAACGTGTTTATGTTAGTTCTTTTTTTGTTTTATTTTGTAGGATCTGGTGAAGAATGCAGTTAAGATTTTGTTGCGTGTTCGCGATGAGACCAAAGATAAGAATGTGGAAATCGAAGTGTCTTGGGTAGGATCTGCCACGGAAGGTAAACATGAGATGGTCCCTGCTGATGTGCTTAAACGGGCCACTGAAGACGCCAAACGAGAAATACGGGAAGAAGACGGGGAAGAAGAAAGTGAAGAGGAAACTTAGAAATTGAATTTAAACTCCTATTTTGTTTTTAATAACCTGTGGTTTTTGGATGGTCATTAATAAACAATGTCTTTTTCTTTGTATTGTGAGACGGGAATTTATTGCAGGATTCAGAACACATTGGTTGCATCTTAAAAATTTGCCATTGAATTCTCCGTGTTCCGTTTCTGTTTAATTAATTAGTTTTGAAAGCTCCGCTGCGTATCTACGTTCGTTGATTCGTGCTTCAGTCACACTCAAAATGTTATGTTCTAGAATTCGATGCAACAATGTATGGCTTGCGCACTACGTGGTAGCGTTACAATTGGCCCTGGAATGAGTAGCAATAGTTTGCACAGAGTAAGGTGCATTGGGTACCCAGTTTGCATAAGTCTAGAATTAGGATTTGGGTTGGTCCCCTGCATCAAGACAACTGCCTTTCAACTTTTGTCCAGTAGATTAGGCAAAATTCGTGAGGATAAACATTTTGTCGTGAATCCTTCACGCCTTATTTAAGAAGCCAGAGCTATATATTTGAATTGGTCTTTAAAAGTTTTGGAAAATGGAGTAGTCATAATCCTTTGTTGAAATTCTGCAATTAGTGTAACTAAAGCACCTAATTCAGGTGCTCGTCGTCTTAACAATAAATTTTGAAAATAGATGGTGCCTGGTGCAATATTCCTGTCTTTTTGGGCTTAATGTTTTGATAACTTAATGTTTAGTGTAAGTAAAAATAATGATTTTGCTTGTTTCTATGTTCAGTGTTTTTAATTAAAGATGTTATACATTAGTGTCGGTTTCGTTCCGTTATTTATAATATAAGCTACTCTTTATCATTGTTTAATATATAATTGGTTTTGGTATTTTTACTGTATGAGGGTTTCATCCTTCAAATTTGTAATCCTTAACTCTTCGGATGTTGGATTAACCAAATCTAAAACTTTAGCTCTAGTTATTACTTTTAAATTGGGTTTAAGTATATATTGGTTGCATGCATAGTATGAGTCACGGGCACATAGTAGGCGCACGTCAGGATAGATTCTGATTCCATCCATGCGAGCTAGAGGCTGAGCAGATGGCCGAGATCAAAGGGTTCTTGTATCGAAAGGCTACGAGAGGTAACTCCTACAGCTTTCTCATGTGGTTAGCACTTAGGCGAAAGACTTGAAAGAATTGGGAGTAATAATAGAGATGACTGATGGAAATGTAAAGTTTACGCTTATCTGTGCTCCCAAATGAAAAATATCTCAACAACCACGTCATCCCGACTAGAAATTGCAAATTTGCTCGTATTTATAAACGCCGTATTATGTCAAGCAGTGATCCATGGGCGTTGTTTTCGGAATCAGCAATTTTGGATTTTGCTTTTGTAATCTAAAACCGCCCACTCCCCGAAAAATACGTCCATGGGCGATACTCTGGAAACCATAATTCAATACATATACCTACATACCGTAATACAATACAGTTAATTCTCGATAAATTAGTTAAATTTCTGTACACAGAGAACTGTCCTACCAATGTCAGTTTCGCCAGTTGTCTCCCCAAAGAACACACCACGGATTCGGAACTAGGAAATAGCTTAAACATTCACTACTTTATTTACAAATTTCGGGGTTCCGTAGTCATGGCAAAGGCATTGTATAATTCAAAAAGCGCCTACACCCCGAAAAAACGCCTATGGGCGATTTCTTGAGTGGGCCACTGTTTGGCATAATACGGCCTAACTTTCTAGAAGGGCGATCTGTGCTTGTGCCCGCAAATGATGAAGAAGCTTTCTAAACCTTCAAAAATGTTTAAAAATTAATTTTTGGCAAATTTGCTTATTTTTATTACCTCGAAATGTAAACTGTTTCTATCTAATTGTAGATTGTTGTACAAAAAGGTCTTCGATTGCTAGCATAGGAAAAATTCGTAATTTGGCAGAAATCATGAGATTCGTTAATGAAAATAGATTTGGCATACTCGATATGCAAAATATATCTGAACTCCTTACTAGTCGTTAGCCAGGAACAGTTCTGGCATGCAGCAAAATTTCATGGAAACCATTACGGAGACCTGCATTACCAAATTTTAACACAATCCTTTTGCGTACTGTTTGTTGAATTTCGATTTTTTTTCATTTTTCTCTTCTTTCAATAGCATAGCGTTATTTGAAAATGCGCCGGACCGCATCTCCTACACTTTTAGACTGCTATAGACATTACAGGAATTTTTGTAGTTTCCACAAAAGTGCTCCTGTGAGGTCAGTTACCAGCGGAGCTTCCTGTATTTTCTACAAAAGTAACTTTTGTGTTTTACTTTCGAATAGTAACAATTACAAGAAATTCCACCCGAATTTCCTGTTCGACAATCCTAAATGCATTGTCATACCTGTATTTTTTACAAGACAAAACCTGTAATTTGAACTAGATTAGCCTGTTCCTGGAAAGTGGGGTGGGGGCAGGTGAAGGCGTGGGCGGCCGCTCCCAAAATATTTTCGGCAGGGAGCGGCCGTTATAAAAAATCACCCACAGGTTGTTGAAAAACTGAAACTTAGAAAAAATTCAAAAAATTGCAGTCTTCAGAACTATGGTTACTGTTGGCCTCATCTACGTACTCAGTTTACGTTATCAGCGTATCGAGTTTTATAATAACCTTAGACCCTTAGAGTAAACCAGTGAAAACTGCAGGTTTCATTTGTATTGAATACTAGTCTAACTTACAATCCATTCTGCCAAAGTTAATCCTGTAAAAACTACCAACGTCCAAGTTGTTGTTGTTGTTGTTATTGCCGGGCTACTCAGCCAAGACATGAGGTTATATGAGGGCGCTAACCTTTGTCTCTTCCCATCAGTCATAGCTAGTATGACTCTCGCTTCGTCGCCTGAATGCTGTCCCACAATGGGAAGCTGGAGCAGACACCTTCTTGGCCTTTCGGCTCCGGTAGTAAGACATCCATTAACTGCTCATCTCATACGCAAGGTAGAGGAGCACAGCATCTTTCGACACTCCAAGCCCCAACCGCAGATGGGGTGGGATCAGAGACAAACCCGGAAAGTTGTGTGATCCATGTTGAGTACATGACTCGTTTGCACCCAACACTCCCTCGCAGGAGGTAGGCGGACCATATTGCAGAAGTGCTGGTATATCCCAAGGGGGTACCTTCCACCGGGAACTGCGCGCCCTACTCTTGACGATAAGTGGATTAAGGGTTCTTTAGCGTGCACTACCCCCAGCAAGGCAGCACACGGGCCCACCAATTTAACGCCTCATCCGACCGGTGGAGCAGTGACCTAAGTTTCTTGCTCAAGGAAACACTGTAACTTTATTATGGCTAAGGCGGGAATCGAACCTCGGACCTTTCGATCCGAAGTGCGGCGCCTTAACCATTCGGCTACACGGTCGACGTCCAAGTTAATGAAAGTGATTGAACCGATTCACTTGTCCTTTTTAGGTTTTCCAGAAAATCTCATAATCCTGCAAAAATCTTTGATTTTCCCCAAAGGCTAAAATATTTTATGTACTTGTTCTACGATCAATCAGGCAAGCGTTAGTTAATTCGCTATCGGTTTGCAAAGAAGAATCAAAGTATTTTATCCTATAGACTAAATTTTTTGAAAGTTTTTAATATTTCACGATTATAAAACAAGTTTTCGAATATTTCGGTAAATCCGGTCCACCGGGTCGGTGCTGGCCTGGGAGGCCCGGTCTAAGACCCAAACTGGCCCGGTGACCCGGCTCCATCGGTTGAAACCTACAGTAATTTTTCACACTAACTTGCGACAGCAGTAAGATGGTTGGTCTTCACTATGCTATTATTTGGCAATTTGCTAAGCGATTACATGTGGATTTAGTGTAATGCTATGTGGATTTAGTGCTGAGCTTTTGTTACTGGGGGGGGCGCCCCCCTACTTTTTGGGTCCCCCCCACTCGGCCCCACCCCCACTTTTTCGGGCTTCCCCCCCACTCACTATAAGGGCCCAGAAAATGCCAAATTTTAAGGATTTTTGGTCAAAATTTTCAAAAAGTTTCCGGCTCCGCCGGAATTTTTTGCTCAACAATCTCCTATGTTGGTACACAAACTCAATTTTTGAGCACTTTTAAGCATAGTTATAGCAGTATATGTAGAAAACAGGCTTTTTTACTGCATTTTTAGCGATTTTAGACCACTTTAGATCCCCCCGCACTTTTGGGTTCCCCCCCCACTAGTGGGGAGGGGGCTCCCCCCACTCTCCCCACCCCCACTTTTTTCGCTTAGAAAAAGCCCAGTAGGGTACGCTAATGCTATGTATTAGGCTTCTAGCTTAACGCTGAGAGAATGTCAAGGAAATCTACAAGATATTTTCAAACAAAGGAAAAGCCAGTAGCTGATCCTGATAAGGCGGAAGACATTATTGATGAATCTGTCGTTGCTCCATCCCTGCCTTCTACTTCTTGTGAGGTAACATAAGTTATCTTTTATCAGAGAATATGTATTGGCAAGAGTACATAATAGAATAAGAGTAAGAAACTCTTCATGTACTAGCATGTACAAATCATGTTAGGTATGCTCGGTGCGTTAAGTCGGGACGCCCCGTATTTTAGGGGGGAAGGGTCCCACTTTGCACTAATTACACATTTTCATATGTGCATTATGTATATATGCGATTGGCTCATTAAGTCAAGGCTCACGGTAGGTAATTTATTAGAAATTTTAATTAATTATAACTTTAATCAGGTTCATGTAAATGACAACTTTCTAGCATGTTGTTTGCTCTTTTCTGTGATATAAAAACTGTTGCACAGAACAAAAATTCGTAGGAATGAAGTATGCAACAATTTTTATATTATTTGAAAGAGCAGAATAAATGCTACAAAGTTGTCGAATTAGTTTTTTAATTGCATTAACCTAATTAAAGTTATAATTAATTAATCAAAAATTACTAATAAAATGCCTACCATAAGTCTCTGGGATTATTTTAGGCAAAAATAAGTGGAGGGGGGACGCCCCCCACTAGTGGGGGGGACGTCGAAAACTGGGGGTAGGGAAATAAAATGGGCAAAAAATGCTAAAAATGCAGTACAGGTAGCCTGTTTTTCACATATACTGCTATAACTAAGCTAAAAAGTGCTCAAACATTAAGTTTTAGTACCAAAATAGATGGTTTTTGACCAGAAAATTCCGGCGAAGCCGGAAAATTTTTGAAAATTTTGACGAAAAATCAG
>JASAND010001563.1:0-50874 GCA_030248195.1 Trissonchulus latispiculum
TGAAATAAACATTTTCTGCCAGATACACTGGCTAGAGAATTTTAAATTCTCTTTTCATAAAATACTAACAACTAACCTCAAATAAACAAACTTTGCATGTTCATCACAAATTGTTAGCCACGTACAGAGCGGAGCTCAGGTTGCAGAGAAAAACTAAACTCATGTTTGAATTCTACATGCCTGAAAACCCTATTCATAAATTTTTCCCACTTAAAATAGAGAATTTTCAAATTTAAGCTTGGGTCAGCCATGGTTCCGGTCGAGGGCCAAGCACAGGACGGCGCTTAGCTAATAGAAGAAAACTAAGCTCATATTTGAATTCTACATGCCCAAAAACCCCCTATCTAAAGTTTTCCCGTTAAAAATCGACAAGTTTGAAATTTAAGCTTGGGTCAGCCACGGTTCCGGTCACTTGCAGCACGGAGCTTAGGCTGCAAAGGAAAACTAAGCTCATATTTGAATTCTACATGGTCGAAAACCCCCTAGATAAACTTTTCCCGTCGAAAATTGATAATTTTTAATTTTAAGCATGGGTCTGGCATGGTTCCGGGCGAACAGAAGCTGAGCCGCTTACACCACCCCCACCAGAGCCTCCCGGCCTCTTTACACCGCCACCCCCACCAGAACCTCCCGGCCTCTTTGCACCGCCACCCCCACCAGAACCTCCCAGCCTCTTTACACCACCACCCCCACCAGAACCTCCCGGCCTCCCGGCCTCCGGGCCTCCCGGCCTCTTTACACCACCACCCCCACCAGACGATACGTCTGGTGCGGACCTATTACTACTTTCAGGCGTAGACTATCTTCGAAGTTTGAATTTGAGCTGATGTTGATGCGATTTATTGCCAGCCAAAAAAACAATATATATTGCAAAAAATTAATACATTTCTAGTAAAGTTCATAACAAGAGCATAAAGTTTACCAAATATAACACAAATTTACCACATTTCACAAGTTTTGGCCAACGGTGACCGGGCTGGGCCTATTCTCGACTACTATTGCCCGACCACCAGGACCAGTACTAAAGTTTAAATTTGCGATACGGTTCTTAAGCAGCGAAATAGACGAACTAGTAACAATTTCTTCTGGTAAACTGTTCCTATATTTGACTATTCTCTCACTAAAAAAGTGTTTTCTAATTTCTAAGTTAACATGACTCAATTTATAACAGTGTCCTCTCGTTGCGTTTTCATTATTATAGGTAAAAAATTCGTTCGAATCTAAACTTGTTGTTCCCTTAATTATTTTAAAAGCCATAATCAGATCTTTACGTATTCGTCTCGTTTCTAAAGTAGGAAGTTGAAGTTTTTCGAGTCGCTCAGGGTAGGAAATATTTGGGAAACCTGGCAGTCGTCTAGTGAATAGTCTTTGAACTCTTTCCAACATTTCTATGTCTTTTTGCAGAAAAGGGCTCCAGATTTCACTGGCATACTACAGTTTAGATCTCACATACACCAAATACAATCTTACCAACAAATCTACCGACCGAGAACGAAAATTTCTGTAGATTAAATTAACTAATTGAAAACCACTTTTCGCAATTTTATTTACATGTTCAGAAAACTTTAAATTTGCAGAAACAGTTACCCCCAGATCCTTAGTTTCACTAACTGAGCTTACCACTTGGCCTGAAAAATGGTACTGCCATTTAGCATTTTTATGGCAAAAGTGGAGCAAATTACATTTTTCAAAAGCTATTTTTAGGTCATTTGCATTAGCCCATGACGCAATATTATCAATATCCGACTGGACGCTTAGAGGACCAAAAACATTAGTATATGTTAAATAAAATTTTGTATCATCTGCAAAAATCTTCGCTTGCATGTGTGCTAAACAGTCTTCTATGTCATTCATAAATATGATGAAAAAGTGAGGACCCAAAATACTGCCCTGGGGAATACCTGAAGTTACAGATTTAATTGCAGATCTAGTATTTTCAATTTGCACATACTGCTTTCGATCACTCAAATAATTTTCAATCCACCGCAATAACTTTCCGGAGATACCATAGCCCCGTAGTTTTGCAATAAGCTTAGAGTGGGACACGGAGTCAAAAGCTTTTGCTATATCCAAATATAGCACATCAATAAGTTGCTTATTATTTAAAGCTTTAGTCCAATCATGAGTGTCAGCAGCAGCTGAGTCGTTGTGGACATGTCTGCTCTAAATCCGTGCTGGTTCAAAGACAGCTGTATATTAGCTTCTAGATAACCAATAAATTCTTCGTCTATAACTGATTCCATTACCTTAGGGGTTGCACATAAAAGACTGATAGGTCTATAGCTACTAACATTGTTTATAGCCTTTTTTGTAAATAGGTATAATTTTGGCCATTTTCCATTCCTCTGGCAGTATACCAGAGTTGAAGGAGTGATCAAATAATATCGAAAGTGGTAATGCTAGATTTTGTGCAAAAACATGTAAAAACGATTGCGGGATTTCATCCGGTCCACTACAGTACTTGGGTTTCAATTTCGCTAGATGCTTTTTGACAATGTCTTCTGTGAACAAAACATTATCTAAATTAGTACCAGTTCGTTGAGGGAATCTAAAGTCATCCGATCTTTTAGCTGTAAATACAGAAACGAAGAAGTCATTGATAGCTTCTGCTCTCTCTTGTTAATGTTTCTCAATGTTAATGTATTGCTGAGAGCACCCTTTCCTGAGAATTGCCTACCGTAAATGCCAAGACAACATCAGAGCCGGCATGGACGAATTCTTCGGACAGTTGAGCAACCAAATTAGGATGATCCAGAACGCATTCTGGAACGAACGAGCCTGCTTTTAGATAGCCTCTTCGTTCCATTTCGAATAGGTATCCTTCAGCGGCCAAAACGAACTCGCCATTTGCTAGACGTTCTCGAAGACCTGAAATAAGAGTAAATCAAGCATTAGTTTGGAAAAGTTCAAAAAGGTTTCCAAGCAATTGATCTACGGATCTTAAAACTATATAACATGTTCCAAACCGCACGTCTGTCGTCAATTTGATAGCTATTAAGACTTGACTGTTACGTATATGTAAAAAAATTGAAAATGGATAAGCTCTTGTAACCCTTCTGTACTCCCCTCACAATTTAACATCACAGACGCGCTATGGACGCTATCAACTTTGAAGTAGCTCCAAATCGTACAATCGTAGAAAATATAGTATAATCTGAATCTGAATCAGCTATCTGAATTGATACGACCGTAAAACTGAACAATTTAATTCTGCCTGTAGGAAGTAGGAACCAAAGTCAGTACCAACCCTCACTCTCAATTCAATTCTCGGTTTGTTTTTGTGATTTCCAGTTCAGTGTTGATAACCGGCTGACTGGAAAACGGCCAACCGTCGGGACCTTAGACCCGTCAGACTATTATTCAGCAGATAGATAGATTGTCGGTGGTCATGCTGGTCAACCCTGTGTACTTTATTTCTGGTTCTGGTTCACAAATGATTATTATAAAGGAAATTATAAAGGTCAAATGTTTGCACACAAGCTAATTCAGCAAAATTATACTTTCAAAATTATTCGTGGCCATAAATTCTTTCAGTTTCGTTTAGTATTCAAATTTAATAATTGTTACTTAGGTATATTTAGAAGTCACCAAACCAACCTTTGCAGGCAGACATTGCAATCAGGAGATGCCCAGGTAAGGAGTTCCGATAAAACCTACATTATCAGTGCTGCAACAAAATTAAATACATCGTTTCAATTTACAGTGATAAAATGATAACAATACACCAGTTTTTTAAACATACTGACACACCAGAAGCATGTGAAAATTAAGACCGATCTCGGAACAGGTACAACAGCACTCGGAAAAAAGATAAGCAGCTTTGGTGAAACCAAAAACGTTTGCTAGAAATGTGATTCATTTGAACTTCACTCTGAAAAGTGTAAAGGAACTTGAATGCAGTATCGAAACTCGATATGTAGCACTGTTTGCGATCTATTCTGTCGTTCATGGCTGTCGTCCCTTCCTTATTTTGTTAGCTTTCCTCGATCGGTTCATGCGCGGTTGCTTTGTTATTTGTCATTCGGTCTTCTCACTTGAATTGCTCTTATGGGATAGTGATAGTTATGTGCTAGGTTAGTTTCACACTAGTGTCTTTACGGCTAAATGAATATCATACCATAACGACAAGATAACAATAACGTTTTCTACAAACTATTCAAATTCTGTTAAAATGTGTACTTTAAAATGTTAAAATTTGTACTTTAATGTGTAAATATTCAAACTCTGTTAAAATGTGTACTTTTCGCTTTCTGTTCTTTCCTGCATTTCCTCTGAGCCATATATAACGTGGCGCTATTTGGTTAATTCTCTTTTTAGATTCAACATAAATTGTAGTACTGTAAATATGCATTCATTGGACGTTTTGAGTAACCTTAAGGCAGTTTACATCACCAAACTTGAGTTTGGCTAAGGTTTGGTTTGGCGAAAGTTTGGTGATGTAAACTGGTCTTTAGTGATTCTCACTGTTGTCATTCAGTTAATCGTGGGCTTGATCTGGCCAGTTTTAACATAAATTGTTATCGAAGATTGCTTAGGAGTTAACTTTTCGTTGCGGGTAATTAATGGATATGTCAGCTTTAACTCCACAACGAGTGTAGAGGGCTTTGGGATTTGTCTCAAATTATTTTCCAACGTTCGAGACTTGTAGTCTCGAAAGATGTTCAGCTTTCGAGACTTTTGAAAATATTTTTAGAAATTTCAGGGATTTGTCCAGAACATTTTTGCATGCAAACGTGCAAAATAAAAACATGTTTTGATACATTTTTCAAGCATTTCTAGAAAGTTTTGAAATGTTTCGAGACAATTTTGATTTTCAATTTTACAGCTTTCGAGGCATTCGATGACAAATTTCTATGAGTTTTTTCAACTTTCCGGAAACTCTCTGCACACGCTGTGGAGTTAAAACAGACATACTCATAACAGATTATCCGCAATTTGCAGGAATTTGTTTAGTTTTTAGTACTGGGTATAATAACCTAGCATACTGATTTTTATTCTGCTTTAAATTTGCATGTCATTGTTTGGTTTTCAGAAACAACTTTCTTCCAAAAATATTGCTATCTTGTTTTAGTGTTCTGGTAATTCTACGATACACACACCCACTAAGGCGAGTGTATGCTGTTTCCTGCAGTTTCAAAGGTCTAACCTCTTTGTTCAAAAGATGCCAAAGTAACACATGTTTGCAAAGTGGGGCAGTTTAGTTCTGCTAATTACATTACCTATCCTTCGCGAATATTAGACAGTTTATGTTGTGAAAATACATTTTGCAAAGCACCGAGGGAATAATGAGTCATTCCGTTTATTCATTACCACCCTTCGCAATAGAAAGTTATTATATTAAATATTAACTTGTCGAAGTCAATTTTGGCCCAAAGAGTAAATCTAAAATAAAAGACGGCTTTGAAGTGTAGATTAAACATAAGAAAAGGGTGCACTCTAACTACATTGAATCTTATGAACACTGCCAATTGTCAACGTACTGGGATGACAAAATGTTTATTTGTTCAAATATTTATATTACAAATAAATATACTAATAAATGATCATCGTAAATGCTAACCACCGCAGTACAAAATTATAATTCCAGTCAGCAAGTTACTTGTGAGCTATTTTACTCTTGCTATTACTAACATGGGGGCATCAGGGGGTCTTCTCCTCCTACCAACCCTACAAGATTGCAGACAAAGCGTGGTTGTTAATATTCGGGTACTGGTTGCTTGCACTATGACTTAATGCATGCATGGACAAACTAAGAGAGACTGGCTGAAATAATAGGGCAGAAACTGTAAAAACGTGGGAGGATGGCAAAAACTGGTAGAATCCCTCGCTGGAAAGGGAAACCCTTGATCCTTGATCAAAAATCTGCAGGTAAACCTCTAAGTTCTTTCTACCAAAAACTACACATTGAAAACCCTCTAATATTTTTCATTTTATTTTATTGTTCATTTCATTTTATTTTGAAACATAGAAACCCTGTTTTTAACCAAGAAAAGTAAAAAATAGCAATATGTACTAATTTTGTGGTAGATATATATACTCCTTTACCATGCACTCTGTTTCAGCTAATTTTCATATATTTTAAATTTTAAATAGAATACAACGAGCTTACAACTATTTTTGTCGTGCCCGCTACCAGATCGCTACCCGCAGAGGTACCCGCCCCGGCCCGCACGACATAAGGTACTCGCAAATTACCCGCAAAATTGCCTCAATATCTACTTTACATTTAAGTTGCTAAACCCACAGTCCTTATCTTGTAACAAGAAAGCAAAAAATGACAAGGTATTTGTACCGGCGTAAATCAAAATGCAAAAGGCTTCAATCGCTTTTTAAATTTCGAAACAATGCTTCCATCTGATAGCTTTTGTGAAGTACTGTGTGTGTACCTCTAGAATAAACTATGTCGGACTTCGCTAGATGATTGCAAGTAGGCGCTCAGTGTGTGATGCCTAGTCCTAGCCAGTTGAGAGAAGAGACAAGAATATCATAAATTAGCGGGTAAATTAAGATGAAGCTACTTGTGGATCCTAAGCGACCGTCCCTAAACTGATAGACTGAATACCACTAGACTTTACTATGCCACATACAAAACGCTCATACCAGTTCTCAAATAAACGTATGAAATTAATATAAAATACAAGAGAGCACAACAAGTGGATAAACAATGCACAGGGGAGGGCGTTACCCACTCCCAACTCCCTAAACTTTACCCAATCGGATCCTACCCACTGACGATTCACCTAACCCCCGTCACCGTTGACACTCCAACTGCACTGAAGCCTGCACTTTCTCGCTTATATATACTTTTGTGCTACTGGCGTAGCTAACCCAAAAAGAAATCACTTTTATCATTCATGAATAAGACAATTGTCGAAATGACTCAAAGTTGTACAATTTCATCAAATAGAATATATTTTACGCCACACGTATAAAGATAGCGCTACACATAATTTTCAATGCTGCGCTGCTGCGCAGCTAGCTACTAGTGCCCTAATGGGTAATATCCCACAAAATACCCCCTCTTTTCCGCCGCCGGCCCCCCGCGCGGCGATTACAACAGGTGTCACACAGTGGATTAGACAATGGTAAAACTTGTGTTATGTCAGTGTTGGGCCCTATTAGTAATGTTAGTGGTAAAACTTGGTGTTAAGAAACTGCCTACATTAAAAGTGGAGCCAAACGATCCCCACCGCCTACGAACTACGTGGCTCACAGTCAGCTCTGCAAGACTCTTCGAACTGCGACTGGGTAAAACTGTGTCGGCTGTGACCGAAACGAAAGAAACTAACTGACCAACTGACAAACGAACAAACGAACAAACTACACTTCAAAAGAATACAAACACATAGACAATTGTGACACAAGTACACCTGTAGTAACCTCCGGACTTAGAACCACGACGGCTAGAGACAATACTTCGGGGACACAACCTACTGCGCGTTTCCCCCAACTATACCCCAACTACAAACTAACCCAAAGAAAATAGGAAGACCACACATACGAATAAAGCACATGAAAACAACAATAGTCACGGTCACGTCACATGGATGTTTTGCATAGGAATTAGACTAACAATATATATACTAGAAAAAACAAAAGTGTGCATAGAAAACAAACGTAGTAGTAACAGTAAGTAGGAAATATAATAAACACAAAGTGAAAACGTGTAGAATATGCTGAAAGTAATGACTACAAAATGAACAAACAACCCGCAAAACATAACGATTGAAGAAAAAATAGGTCGAAAAGACTACAAAACAAAAAAGAAAATATAAATAGTCACAATGAAATAATATATACGATAAACAACGGGAGGGGTGGAAACGTCCAAAGGCGTGCCGGGAACCATGGCAGCATGCGGTAATATTCATCCGAGAGACACACAAACTGTTCATAGAAAGCAGAGCAACAAATGGCAGAGTTAGTGCCACATGTCCGACCAGAAACTGCCAAAGAAATGTCTGCAGCAGCCCGGGAACAGAAAACAGCAAGGGAAAGTAGGCCAATCGGATCCTACCCACTGACGATTCACCTAACCCCCGTCACCGTTGACACTCCAACTGCACTGAAGCCTGCATTTTCTCGCTTATATATACTTTTGTGCTACTGGCGTAGCTAACCCAAAAAGAAATCACTTTTATCATTCATGAATAAGACAATTGTCGAAATGACTCAAAGTTGTACAATTTCATCAAATAGAATATATTTTACGCCACACGTATAAAGATAGCGCTACACATAATTTTCAATGCTGCGCTGCTGCGCAGCTAGCTACTAGTGCCCTAATGGGTAATATCCCACACTTTAGTGCCTTTCGCATAAACATTAGAAAATCTCTACATTTCTCGAATAACTTGTGAAAACTAATTCGAAGCTAGTGTAGAGTTTGTGCTTGTAGCAATAAACAAAAGATTATACGACTAAAGACCATACGTGTGCTTGGGGGGGAGGTTTGGGGGGGTTTTCACCCCCTCTCCCAAACCTGGACCTTACTCCCCCAGAGGTGTACCTTACCCCACCCAGAATCCGGATTTTTCCGTTTTTTTGTGCAAAAAACCGGAAAAGTCCGGTTTTCCGGTGACCGTCGGCAGCCGGCTCACCCCCCCCCCCCCCCCAGAATTTCCCTCCCGCACATGTCTGCTAAAGACTGTAGGTGTGCGTGCTGCGTGCCTGTAGGTGACTGACTGTGCACATTTCCAACTAGTCTCGAATCCGCTTACCCTTAACCAACTAAATATATATTTTAGTACCGCGAGTTTATTTAAGGGGGGGGGTTGCGAATTTTTTACCATCTCCGATTTTTTCTCATTTTCACATATTTTATAGTCCCCATGGACCCCCAAAACAAGACAGTTGCGTTTGTTGCAAAACTTTCCCTATCATTCACAACAGTCCTCAAAAGGTGACCCCGACATGTGTAGGAAAATGGAAATAGGAAAATAGGAAAACGGGGAAAATAGGAAATAAAAAATGAAAAATAGGAAAATGGAAAAGTGAGGAAAATTTCGCGGTAACCAAAAGTTTGAGCGCTGTGCAAGAGCAAATGAGCTACCACTTGACAAAATGTTAATCTGGACTACGTAGCATGTTAATATTTATATCAGGTGTTTTTGCGTTAGCGTTAGCGTTATCAGCTATTTTATGGAAATTTTAAAGCTGGGTGAAGTCGGATTTTGCACAAATTTGACTTACAAAAATGTCACCAAAGAAATGTTTCTTCATGGCCTGAACTAATCATTTACTGCACAGATTTCGCTTATAGATATTAACACAGTGCACAAATAGAGGTTCAATTTGCATACCCAAAATTCGTGCTGCTTGTGAGTAGTTCACAGTTTTGTGTACCGCGTTGGCGTTTTGCCTCAAAATACGCCATTTTCTCATTTTTCTGGATATAATGGTCCATAAGTCGGGTGAAAGCCGAGCTATTCCAACCAAATTCCGTGTGCCAGTTTGCATATATGAAAGGAAGATGTGTGCTGAATTTCAGTGCAATTGCTGGTGTTTAACTGTGGACGCATGCCTTCAGTGCGATGACGGAGGCTTATAGTCAAAACGTGGCAAATTTCCAAATTTTTCAAACATAGCCAAATTTTATACCAAATTGAAGCTCTCGATGTCCTGAACATTTTATCTTCTTGCATCAAGTCTCTACAAAGCAGTATAAGAAAGTTAGAGCGCGTTAAAGCTTGAAGTAAATAACAGTCGGAAGCAGCTTGAGCAATTCGTACAAACGCCATTTCTCGCACGGTGCTTGGCATATCATTGTCATTTGCACAGCAATAAATAGCCCCAGACAGAGGCTTCAATTTGATCTATTGGCCATGCCGTAGTCTTTTGTAATCCTATGTCTACGCGACTTCGAAGCCCTCAGCGAGGCATAGTGGCGTAAATAAAATTGTACATAGGGATTTGAACTGCAATATCCCTTAACTGGATTGACCCTGGATTCTAGAAATTTGTCTTGTTTCTAAACACATATGGAGGTATATTATACCCAAAAATGAGCGAAATTGGTGACTACACAGTTTAGTACCTGGCGATCCCCCCCCCTTAAATCACAATTTCTGCCAAAACCTTATTATGAAAATTTGTCTGCAAAAAATTAGTCATATACTGTGTGTTTCTAAGATTATTTGCCATGGACGGTTTTGATTTTGTCAAATTATCGTTTCAGTATACAATATGTTCAATCAAATATATTGTTCTGTTTGATAAAATCAGTTACTCGATAATAACTTGAGACTCTTTTAGTGCACAGGGCTCTATTTAATCCTATCTGTGTAGCTTTCGAAGCTCTTTAGTTTGAGTGAAAACTTAACCGTTTGTGGTATATGTACTCCGGTGCAAATTGTGACAAAATTTGTTTTCAGCAAGAAATCAATAAACAACCAAGTTTCGAATGAGAATTCTTCAAAAACCTACTATTCAAAAGAGGTGGAGACTTACAAGAACAGTATTAACTAAACACTGATTGTCTGAATAATATTACATACTTATCTTTCCGTTTTTAGTAGAAAAAGTACCCTCAAAAAGCGGGTACCCATGGATCGCTTACAACTCTGAGCAAAACTTGTGAATTTTATTTCGCGAGATAGCATGTGGCGAATTACTAAATTAAGCAATCCACCCTTATTACAAAATAAGAACAAGGTCGGATGTCGGATCTGCAGGAAGCGGAATCTTAGTTGAGATTTTAATTAGTTATTTTCCTAAGTTTGAGAACAGCAAAATTTGGGTGTTTTGTAGTAATGAAATTGAAATCAAATCAGGAACCTCCTGTAGCGCAGTGGTTTCTTACTAGGCTACAAGTGGAGGATCATGTGAAGTCTAGAGCTTGAACAAAAAATAATCTCTAGCATCCTATTTCAAAAATCCCTTTTAGGCAATTTACCGAGATTGTCCAAGGGTGGTCGTCTGCATCAGAGATGAAACCGGGTCACTATTAGCTGACCCGGTGACCCGGTGACCCGGTCGACCCCTGACCCGGTGACCCGGTGACCCGGTGACCCGGTCGACCCCTGACCCGGTGACCCGGTGACCCGGTATTTTAGAAAATTCAGGTTTAAGCTTGGAAAAATTAAAAATACTTATATTGGGGTGCGGTCAGTATTTTTGATGTTTTTGGACATTTTTGGCGTCCAAAATAAGAGGTTTGGCAAATTTTTGCTTTTTTTAAATTTACTTAAGTACCATTGGAAAGTAAATATTGTAAGCAATCCAGAGAAAATCAAAACTTATCTGTACGATTTCGCACTCAATCTGATGTAAGTAAACTAAATAAGTTTTTGAATCAAACAAATCGGAACAAAATACTTTGCCAAAGTTATCACATCATCTACAAATCCCAGTCATAGAGCTTATTAGCCAACATCAAAACTTCTGTCTTTCATCATTATGCTTTATTTAAAATATTTTATTTAGTTGTATGGTTGAGGGTTTCACTCAGTGGAGATTCTTTGGAAATACTCCTGTGTATGGCTAGGATTCAGACATTATTATTCTATAAAGAAAAACAAACAAAACGTCATCAGTTCCTAAGGGTCCATGTAATAATTTCATTTTCTAGTAAACATTCAACGCTATCATTGTAGTTTCAAACCTAGATCTTAGCTTTACAGGACATTAATACAAATACTAAGAGGGCACTGCAGCAATAAGCATTTAAAAACTACACGGTTAAGTTAAGAATATTCCTATTGCTAGTTTTTGAGTAATTATTGAAGTTTTCAGGTGGTAAAACTGGTAAAAATTTTGAAAAATATGCTTTAACAGCAAAACATTTCCTTCATTAAAAATACTGGGTCAAGACCGGGTCAGAGCTCCTGACCTGGTGACCCGGTGACCCGGTCCATTTAGTGATCCGAACTGACCCGGTGACCCGGTGACCCGGTCCATTTAGTGATCCGAACTGACCCGGTGACCCGGTGACCCGGTGACCCGGTTTCATCTCTGTCAGAAACCACCAGATTAAATCTCAAGTCGTAATGACTTTTTATGCATCCGCTGTGTACTTCCTGTTTGAGAAGCAAGAGTACATAATACAATGGGAGTATGAAACTCTGCTACTATGTGCAAAACATACTTGACATGCTCGGTTCGTTAACTCGGAAACCCCCCACCCGAAAAGTGTCGGCTCGGGAGGGAGACACGACCACCTAACAATTAGGCATGGGCACGGGTCCAAAAACTTGGCACTACCCGAAGCCCTATATCGGGTTATCGTAACGCTACCCGGGTTCCCGACAGAGATGAAACCTTGTCCCCGGGTCCGTTCGGGTCACTAAGTGGAGCTCTGACCCGGTCTGGACCTGAAATTTTCGCTGGGGGAATTTTTTGCTATTAAAGGATATTTTTTAGAATTTTTACCAGTTTTTACTACCTGAAAACTTCAATAATTACTCAAAAACCAGCAAAAAGAATAAATATATGCTTAACTTAATAATCTAGTTTTTGAAATGCTTGTCTGTCGCTGTATAATAGTTGTAATAACCTGCAAAACTTGGATCTAGTTTTGAAGCTAAGATTGCGTTTAATCCTAACTAGAAACCAGAAAATTAGGACTTGGGTCCTGAAAGTCCGAAACTTTTATTTTAAAATCTAAGATTTTCTATGCTTCATCTACTGCGGGTCATTCTTCACCTCTGCTTTCGTTTTCGGGGATTCAGACTGTGTGGATTTCAAATCCGTGTAATCAGGAAAATCTCAACAAAATTAGGTTCACAGACTCTAATTCTAATTCTAGTTTTTCCGAAGTGTTTTCACTTTTACTGTCCTTGGGGATTAGTAGATTTATGTTTAATTTTATTTATACCTATATTGTCTATGTGCAAAACCTTATTGTCTATGTCTGACCCTTATTAGTCATAAGCGAGAAAAATTCTAAAAAATCTGCGCTGAGTGAGACGCTCAGAATACAACTAAATAAAATATTTTTACTATAGTAATAAAACACAAAGGTGCTTATGTTAAGCTCTGTAATAGAATTCAAGTATATAAATAATAAGCGGACTTTGGCAAAGTATTTTGTTCCAAGCTGATTCAACAAGCTATGTAGTGCACTTCAAATTGAGAGAGATTACTTGCAAACCAGTTTTGATTTTTTTCTGGATTACTTATAGTATTTATATATTTTCCAACGTTACTTTAAGGAAAGCAAAAAATTTAGTTAACTTCATATTTTAGACACGAAAAATGTTCTAAAAGATTAGAGCACACTTCCCCCCACCCCAATATAAATATTTTTATTTTTTCCAAGCTTAACCCTGAGTTTTTAAAAATACCGGGTCACCGGGTCAGTGGTCCACCGGGTCACCGGGTCATCGGGTCAGTAAATAGTGACCCAGTTTCATCTCTGGTTCCCGAGCAGTTTCGGGTACCCGAAAACAAAAGTGCTATTTTAGTGCTTATTTTTGTTTGCTTATTAAAATAAAACAATTTTACGGCTTATTTCAGCTTAATTCCTTTTTAGATTTAAGTTGCAGGCTTCTAGTGACTGGTGCCAAAAAGTATTGGTATATTTGGTACCATTACCAAAATTTTGAGATTCCCACCGTTATAATGGACCTCATGGTCAAACTGTTACCAAATTCAATAGAATTGTATAATTTGTACTTTTCGCTTTAGGTTAGCTTTTGCTTTAGCAACTGTTTGATATATAGGAATAAAACTTTTTCTTTTGAGAAAGAGGTCAACTGAATTTGGAATAAAGACTTTAAAGACTGATTTACTAAAATGCTAATGGGGTTAAATTTTAATATAAACGTTACCCTTGAGAATGCAATTCCTGAACTGGCTTGAGATCAACAAAATGTTTTCCACGATTTTAAAATACATAGTTTTAGCATTTCTATTTTCAAAAATTTTAAATTTCTTAAAAGTCGTATTGCAATTATGTTGTAAACCAGAGATGAAACCGGGTCACTATTAGCTGACCCGGTGACCCGGTGACCCGGTCGACCCCTGACCCGGTGACTCGGTGACCCGGTGACCCGGTATTTTAGAAAATTCAGGTTTAAGCTTGGAAAAATTAAAAATACTTATATTGGGGTGCGGTCAGTATTTTTGATGTTTTTGGACATTTTTGGCGTCCAAAATAAGAGGTTTGGCAAATTTTTGCTTTCCTTAAATTTACTTAAGTACCATTGGAAAGTAAATATTGTAAGCAAGCCAGAGAAAATCAAAACTTATCTGCACGATTTCGCACTCAATCTGATGTAAGTAAACTAAATAAGTTTTTGAATCAAACAAATCGGAACAAAATACTTTGCCAAAGTTATCACATCATCTACAAATCCCAGTCATAGAGCTTATTAGCCAACATCAAAATTTCTGTCTTTCATCATTATGCTTTATTTAAAATATTTTATTTAGTTGTATGGTTGAGGGTTTCACTCAGTGGAGATTCTTTGGAAATACTCCTGTGTACGGCTAGGATTCAGACATTATTATTCTATAAAGAAAAACAAACAAAACGTCATCAGTTCCTAAGGGTCCATGTAATAATTTCATTTTCTAGTAAACATTCAACGCTATCATTGTAGTTTCAAACCTAGATCTTAGCTTTACAGGACACTAATACAAATACTAAGAGGGCACTGCAGTAATAAGCATTTAAAAACTACACGGTTAAGTTAAGAATATTCCTATTGCTAGTTTTTGAGTAATTGTTGAAGTTTTCAGGTGGTAAAACTGGTAAAAATTTTGAAAAATATGCTTTAACAGCAAAACATTTCCTTCATTAAAAATACCGGGTCAAGACCGGGTCAGAGCTCCTGACCCGGTGACCCGGTGACCCGGTCCATTTAGTGACCCGAACTGACCCGGTGACCCGGTGACCCGGTTTCATCTCTGGTCTGTATGGTGGAGCTACTACAGCACATCCATTACGGTGGATGTAATGGACGTACTGATAGCCTTGTAGAACATCTCGGGTAATTGCTATAACAATTATTCAGTGTGAGCATCCCTTTCCTTCAAAAATGCATACGTTCAAATTTGGCAGTACCCTTAACCGGAGCACCGACTGGGGTGAGGTGGCTGTAAAAAAATACAATCCAGAATCTAAAATTTAATTTTACGTCACACTTCCTGGCTGATAATATATTGAGAGTTGGGCTCCAGCACATTCGATAGAGAAATGATCCCTCATCATTTCATAGTTTGAAGGGTTATCTACGCTTCCAGAAAATGTTAGATGGCGTCAAAATAGAGCAAATTCAGAATTTCTTTTAAGGTGGTGGTATTTACCATTCGAGGGAGGCCGGTGTTGTATAACATTTTTCCCCCGTGATATTCTTCCCCCTATAGGGTATAAAATTATCCCCCCGTGATATTTTCCCCCTTTTCAGCTATAATATTTCCCCCCTCTAAATAAAACCCAGACAAAGGATGCAGCAAATTTAACAAGGTCAAAACAAAAACTCTGTTGAAATGTTAGTAAGTTGCTAGTAAAATGCTGAAAACAATTTTACAAGTTAATTTTAGTTATTATTTAATTGTTTAATTAATGTTAATTTGCATGTTAAAAAGAAAATGTTTTGCACTTGTTTTTAACACTGGGCCTTTTCATAAAATGATTAAACGGATTAACTTAAAAGTTTAATCATTTTATGAATACGCTCACGGATTAAACGGATTAAAGTTTAATCCGTGACTTAAACGGACTAGTTTAATCCGTCGATCAAAAACGTTTTCATAAAATACCAACGGATTAAACTTTATTCCTTGACGTATTCATAAAATCGTGACGGATTAAAATCTTGACGGATTAAACTTTAATCCGCAGCCTTTTCATAAAATGATTAAGTTTAATCCGTTTAATCCGTCACTTAAAAAACAGTTCAAAAGCACTAACGTTTAATCCTTGTTATTTGCGGGGATTAAACGGATTAAACATCAATTATAGTGTCGATTGCGTAAGAGACATCGACTTTAAACCTTCACTGCTCATTCATTACTTGGAGTTCAGCAATTATCGTTATACCAAAATGTAGCTTAACATTTTGCCTTTTTAATGGCTACGATGAAACATAATTTGGTTGTCTAGAATTTTCTTTGCTAATTATGGAACGAGTGCAACTTTTCAAATTTTCGCCGACTGTTTTGGCACTGTTTTGGTGTGACATTGGTTTCACCACTCGATATATACTTCTGTCAAATGACTGGGGATCATTCTTAGTTTATAACGAATTCGCTCTTCGTTCTGGAAAATCAGATATTAAAATGTTTGTGTAACCCGAATACTAACTGTCTACCTTTCTCATATTTACGCATCAATTTTAGCTAGAAAGCAGCAAAACAAAGCTGCACAAGCAAAAAGTAGTCGTAGGTAGTGATGTGGATCGGATCGGATCGGCAGCTAAAATTTTAACCGATCCGATCCAGCAAAATTATTCGTCGATCCGATCCGATCCGGGTCCTGGATCGGTAGATCCGATCCGATCCATCGATCCGAAATGATTTCTTCCAAAACCTAAGTGGAACTAGATCAAAAGTCGGTTTTAACCTTATCAAACACTAGTTTCGCTAAAATTTCTTCATTTTATCCTTCCGAAATACTAAAGCATAATAGTGTAAAATTATATAGATTAAGCAAAAGAAGTAAAATTACTCAAAATAGTGAGGCAGATGATGATCGGGGCCTGACTACTAACATAATACAATTTTTATCTTTGTTACAATTAAACATTATCAGTTAAAATAATAATTTTGAGATTTAATTCCAATTTGAAGTAAAATTTATTAACTTGATGTTCCAGACACCGAAATTGAAGTTGTAATTATTGGGATCGCCGATCAAACTAACATTTTTCTCGGAAACTGAATCTGAAGCTTTACTGTATATACAGCGAAAACAAACTAAAAGCTCTTAAAAACATTGCGGGAAGTAAATTTTGTATAAACACTAAGTTTGACTCCTTCGGGTTTTGGAATAAAGCCACAAAGAGTCCAACCACAAAACTTCACTCCAAAATTCTGAAAAAACATTAAGCAACATTAATTAAAGAGAGTCATGCATTAATGCATTTTTCATTACTACAGCATAAGCAGCGGGCTTTACTTCTGCACTTCGATGCCAGATGGCAGATGCATTGCATAAAATTGTATAGTATGTAAAGTATTGGATTGCTGTAATAAGTTGTTAGCTACTGAATGCTAAGCTTGAGAGACTCAAAACCAAAAACAAGTTTAGTTGCTAGAAGGAAAATGTTGGACTAACAACGTAAGCACCAAACAGTGCAGTGATCGAAGCCAAGTGCAGTCACAAATATGCTTTGGGTATGGTTTAATTTCATGTGATGTTGGGTATCAAGTCGGATCGCCGATCCGCCTGACTCAAGCGATCCGATCCGGACCGATCCAGCAGGTCTACCGATCCGATCCGATCCGATCCGATCCGACCTCCGGATCGCGGATCGGATCGATTTTGCCGATCCGATCCACATCACTACTCGTAGGAGGTTGTTTCCTCCTGCGCTGTGTTTTTAAATAGCGTAACTTGTTGCCCATTATTCAGAGTTGGAAAGAGATTAGTTTGAGGCTTATATGTTATTCCACTACCATCTCAAACTACAAACTTGTTTACTTTTCTGGCTAACTACGTAGCTCTTTTTCAAAATTACTGCCAGATCTTACGGACAATTTTGGTTTATTTATGCTCAATCGATACACGGTCTAATTGCACATTTTATCAATGCCTATAAGCTGCAGTTCGTTGCCTTAAGAGGTGGACTAAACTTTTACCCCGACTTTGTCCGATTGGCCTAATTTTTGGCGAAGTTATAGAGCATGGGTGTGGTCAAAAATACTTGGTCGTTTGTTTCCAGCGATGTGCAGCCGTCGCGTTTATGTGCCCGACCCCCCTTTTTCACAACTACCAACATAATTAATTAAAAATCTCTGCTGGCTATAAGACCGTAGCTTCAAGCTTGTCATTGGCCAATATGATTTGGTACATGTGCCCCTGTCTGTAGAAAAATACTAGACTTCTGTATCTAATCAGCATATAAGGCAATTACTGTTCAAAGATGAAGTTTCGGCAAAATTTTGAAAATTTTTGGTTAACGAAAGGAATATTTTATTACTGGTGCGAGCTATAAGGCTGTAATTTGGCAAATACAAAGGCCCTATAGGAGTACTCATTTGTGACAAATGACAAGGAATTCTGCCGCCTGAAATAATTTTTATGTCAACTTTAATCATCAAAAATTGCCAAAAACGCCTTTTCTGGGCAATGGTACTAATCAAAAAAATCAAATTTTTTGAAATTAAAATTTTTTGAGATATTTGAACTCAGCGTGGTTGAAAACACACCCACAAACGAAAATTGAGAAATTCCATGTGGTTGTTTTGAGAAGTTCCATGGGTACTGCAAAATATATATTTGAAATTCAGCAAAATTGGAGATGGCCAAGAATCAGCCAAAAAGCAACCCCACCCTTCTTATACGTGCTTTTAGGGGATTACATTAAAATGTTATTTTGGTGTAAAATTAATCTATATAGCATTGTGATAATAATCTCATTAGTAGCTATGAATTCTTACTAGTCTAATGAGCGGATAATTCTCAAGCAAGCACGTCAAAACAGTAAACCTGAAAATGATCATTGTAAAAATGTTACAATGTTTAATGATATTATTGTTGCTGTTAGCTATAGATGAAAGTAAGACTTTGTCACTCACTAACTGAAATAATATGCTTAAAATTTACAATTGTAGAATCAGTCAGCAAAATTAATAATGAAATATGGATACTTTTTGAAATATGTTAGCTTCATTTGTATTCATAAAATCAGAATTATACTGGCGGATTAAATGGATTAACTTAAACGGATTAACTTAAACGGATTAAAACTGTATTCATAAAATACGGATTAAACTACTTAAACGACTTAATTTAATCCGTTTAAGTTAATCCGTTTAAGTCGTGGCTCAGTTTAATCCGTTTAAGTACAGTACCGCTCGAAATTAAGTGCCCCTGAAGCCGGCTTCAAATTCATTTGAAGCTATGTGAGCTTTATGAAGTTGAAGCTGACTCCGGCTTCAAACATTATATACAATACTTTACATTAGCACTAGGTAATCCTTTTAGAATCTTAAGCTATACATTTTTGGCTAGCTCCTGCTTTTGCAACAGACTGTTGCTTGTGAAAACTGTTTGCTTGCTGACTTCAGCTGTTTAACTAGACAGTGCCATAAAAAGTAACTATACACATATTCGTACGTGCTGCTTTATTTCGCCTTTCCTATATTATTGTAACATGTGTGCAGGAAACGCCTGGCCGACTAAACATGGCAACCTTTCTTAGAAGATTTCAAAGCTGAAATATTTCAAAGTGCCAATTTCAGCCTTTGAAAGAAAAGGTAACAGCATCACAAAAGAGTGTATAGTAATTGAAATTAAAATTTAAGTATTATATGGAGTTTAAAACTATTAATTTGACGATTTTATAATTAATAAATTGAGTGCCATTTTAATAGCTTAACTAACTGAACTTTTACAGTTTGAAAAACACGACCAAGCGTGAAAATATATTATTATGCACCATTGTCACCATTGCGGCCCAAAGACAGTTCGGACCGCATTTTAGGCAGTTTGCGGCCCAAAGACTGTTCGGACCGCATTTTAGGCATTTTGCGGCCCAAAGACAGTTCGGGCCGCAGCTTAGGCATTTTGCGGCCCAAAGACAGTTCGGGCCGCATTTTAGGCATTTTGCGGCCCAAAGACAGTTCGGGCCGCATTTTGCGTTTGCGGCCAGGATGATTGGGCCGCAGTTTGCAATTTGGGCCAAGGATGACGGGCCGCAGTTTAGGATGGCCCAGGGCCGCACTTTAGGCTGTTTGCGGCCCAAAAATCCAATTCTAGTGCATTTTGAAAATTTAACATGAGGCCGCATTTTAGGCAATTTGGGCCGGGCCGGGCCGGGCCGGGCCGCGGTTTAGGAAGCACCAAAAATTAAGACAATGGTGTTTCATTCAACTCGTTTACTTGCTCCCAAGATTGCAAAGTTTGTCCGCAATTAACAAATATAACCCAGCAAATATTCTAGTAGACCAATCCATTAAATTTGAATGCTTGGATAATTAATAAAATAATAATCTATAGCATTTTCTATAATCTTTCCAATTGCAATTGTATACAATACACTTTTTTGTACTGCTGTTACCTTTTCTTTCAAAGGCTGAAATTGGCACTTTGAAATATTTCAGCTTTGAAGTCTTCTATCTAAGAAAGGTTGCCATGTTTAGTCGGCCAGGCATTTCCTGCACACATGTTACAATAATATAGGAAAGGCGAAATAAAGCAGCACGTACGAATATGTGTATAGTTACTTTTTATGGCACTGTCTAGTTAAACAGCTGAAGTCAGCAAGCAAACAGTTTTCACAAGCAACAGTCTGTTGCAAAAGCAGACACCAAATGTATAGCTTAAGATTCTAAAAGGATTACCTAGTGCTAATGTAAAGTATTGTATATAATGTTTGAAGCCGGAGTCAGCTTCAACTTCATGAAGCTCACATAGCTTCAAATGAATTTGAAGCCGGCTTCAGGGGCACTTAATTTCGAGCGGTACTGTAGTTTAATTCGTGATTTTATGAATACGCATTTTTAATCCATTTAATCTGTTTAAGTTAATCCGTTTAAGTTAATCCATTTAACCATTTTATGAAAAGGCCCACTGTTTAAAAAGTTTAAAAATTGGTAATTTTTAATTAATTTGTTAGTAATTGTTTTGTTAATAAGTTAATTTTGCAACTGTCAATAACTGTAAAAATGTTTTTAAAATTTACTTTTCTTATAATTTGAAACTCTAAGTTTTTACAGTTCTTACGAGTTGTAAATTTTCGGATCTTTAACAGGCTTTTTACTGTTTCTACAAAAGTTTTGTAAAATCAGCAACTCTTTTTATTTTAATATTGTAATGCATTTTTACAGTACTGTTTCTTATTTTTCACACTTGTCACCGCTAAATATTCAATAAATTTCCCTCACCGCAAATTATGAACAACTGTTAGCAAGGCTTTTTCCTTGAAACCTCTGATTTTTTCAAGATGGAATATTTTGATCCCTCCAGCCAAAAAATCTTAAAATATAGCTTTCTATTTGTTCCGAAAACTGATGAAATTTTGTTTTCAGTTCATTTTTCTAGCTGTTTTCCAACTCTGTTCGTCACGTCACAGGATGATCCTCAAAAATTTAAATTTACTTGGAGATGTGGAGAGAGTGCAGCTAGAATACTAAATAGAAAGTGTTTAATTCACAATTAAAGCATTATTGGACGACAATAGTCAAAATATTGTCAGGCTCTTCACCTTTGAAAATATGCATATTTAACAGAAGATTTAGGTCATACTCTTCTTCATCGTCTTCCTGTTCCAGAACCGACAGTACTAGGACAAAAACTGGATATGTTTCAATGAGGTCATGGCTTGGAAGCTGGAGCTGTATATTTACAAAACAATTTGTACAAAAGACTGGAGGTGTTGTAGTGACAATCTTAGTTTCGTTCGTTCCTTCATTAGTCTGTCCTGTGCAGCCAGTGTACACGTACACCTACAGTTTTTAATAACATCCAACAACCACATTTTGCACCTTCGGGTACAACTCACAATGTGCATCATCACATTGTGATGTCTAATGCAGCAAACAACAACAACAACAACACAACAACAATCAATATCCAAGTAACCGTAACAGCTACACTGCCAACTTTCCGCCGACTGACCAACGGGCTTATCAGCCACCGGTCTGCCGGCCTCAAACACGCCAGGCATCCTTTTGTACAGTGATTTTTAAACGCAATAACTTTCTCAATGTTTGGAGTACATCAAAGCGATTTAAAACATTGAGTAAATTCACCTGAGCATGTGGAGCTGGAAACAAGCTTATTTTTTGAATTGCCAGTTGAATATAGACGTCGATTTTTATACATCGATTTCTCAACGCTTCACAATCGGTCAAAATTCAGGCTACCATAAGAAGGACATGTGGGCCGAGTGACGTTTTTTGGATTTTAGTCATTTGCTAATAATTGTTTAGATAATCTGCAAAATGCAACTTTACAGCTTTACATCGAGTTTTTTCCGAGACTAGAAACGTTTTAGCCAAAACTACACTCCAGAATTTTTGCGAATCTGCATCCTGCCAAAGCCAAAGTTTACAGCGTGAAAGAAGGATTTATGCACTCCGGTTTGGAGAACAAGCTTGCCGTGAAAAGATTTCTTATTTGTTCAGTGCATGGGCAAACCGTATGTTGAACAGCTCAAGCGACAAACGATGAAAAAAAGGATAACGATTTTTAGAAATCAATGCGAACTGAAGTCATTCCGAAGGGAAGACTACATGAATGACGGAAGACAGAAATCTTTTAGTCTGCTTGCAGCCAGTAATCGCACCTTATTAAATTCTAAGATTTACTTTGAATAAGTAAGGCATTGGAGTATACAAAACATTTAATTATGTGATGCCATTTGTTGAACTTCTGAAAATTCATAAGTCCATAATAAGCTAAGACTAAAGACCTCTGAGTTCAGTCAATTCAATATCACTGCTTTCGCTCATTGTTTTGCATCCGCGTGTTCCGACAATCCTCTAGAAAAAAATTAAATAATTTAACGTTAACATTATGCCTAAACGCTCGTAGCCCACACGTCACAAGTCAAAACTTTACTGGACAGTTGGTGGAAGACAGAGCTGACACATTTTAGCAAATAATTCCTTCCAAAAGATGAAATGAAATGAACAGAAATGAAATCTTTGAATTTGAACAGCGAATTAAATTAAATTGATAATGAATTTTGAAGTATTCGTTATTATGTTCCAAACCTGAACTGGATTTTGAAGTGGAGGTAGGTTTTGATTCGGGTTGTGGAGGGAAGGGGTGATTATAACAAAAACGCTACAAGTTTTTGCTGGAACTCTAAACCGAAGATCGCGACGAACAAAGTTTCAAAATCAACAAAGTCATCATTTTGCCAGTTCAACAAAATTATCGCAGGATCAGCCGCATTTTTTTCAGCGGCGCAGGAAATAGCTTGCAGCATCCTCCAAACGCTGTCTAACAATTTTTGTTTGCAAATATTTGCAAACAACAACAATAATGACAACAGACAATGAACCAGTTATTGCATTCCGGCTGACTGTTTCTAGAAAATTGTCTTCAATACATATTGTGTCATGACTCTATTTGGTTTGAAACTATTTGATGGTCGCTTAATCTTTAGGACTTGATTACCATAGTCAAGGCCACCAAATAGAATTTATAGGTCTGACTTATAGGTAATGATTTTATTGCGAACTCTGCCGTTCAGTTTTCAAATTGAAGTGTCATAGAAAGGTGATATAAAGGTCGACATTAGAATACAGTTCAATATCCACCTTGAAGGGGGACAACCAGTGAGTACTCAAAGAGTGAATTGCAATATTAAAAATACAATTCACACGTCGTTGTAAAATGAAAAGCTTAAAAGCTGTACTTTGAATCATTAAACTTGAAAAAATTATGCAAAATTAAATTCTTACTTTTTTAGTTCGCCCCACTACAGTTGGTACACACTGGTTAGGAGTGGTTCTCAGCAGCGTGGAAATTTGACAATTGTGATGGCTGGCACCGACTAATTGCCTTTGCAATTAACGCTTTTAGGCTGCATCTCATAGCCGTACCTGTATTATTAAATTAGATTCTTCTATTAAGCAGTCAAAATAGCTTATAAAAGCAACGAGGCACCATGAGTTCCCATTTTTTTCCAATTTCTAGTGTGTATTTATCCATCAAGAATAAATGTACTGAATAGTGTATATGTTATGCGTGGTGATTCTGCCGTATACGCACAGCGGTGTTTAAAATTCTCAAAACTTAACCGATTAGGCTCAAGTTTGAGTTTGAGCTCAAACCAGCTCCACAATAAAACTACTTTCGGTGCTCTGTTGATGACTTCGGTCCGCTGTAGTAGCATTTGTATCTAGGGTGTCATCCGGGCACTGACGGGGCTGGTAGTGTGGTGCAGAATGAATCAGAAATGCGTGTCTCCGAAAGGCCGACAATACAGACATCTCTCTTTTAGAGATCTAGCGAGGAGTTCCTTGATCCAAGGGAGCATAGTGAGCAGACGTTCCAAGAAGCAATGTTGATCCTGTAAGAATGTGTCGCGGAGGGACGCGCCAAAACCCGGTTCGTTAGTCGCCTCAGCTCCAGGTTTCCATGATCGGCGTCCGGCTGGGAGGAGACCCGAGTCGCGGGGGCCATCCTAGCATGGATCAGAATACGAGTTAACATGTCCATTCATAGTGCAGTTTCTGGCTGGGATACAACCAGGGTAGGCAGTCTTGGAGGTTGCTCTTTGCCCATAGCTAGGAATCAGGTTAGTAATCAGCCAGAGCATTTCCGCACGCCGGTGGGTCGTGACTGAAAGCCCGAGGGGCGTGATTTCCTTCTAGCCCGCCGAACTGTTCCCACCTGCGGGTCAGCTTTATAACTCTCGCACCCACTACTCCGGACTTCCAAGATCAGAAGTAAATAGCAGTAGGGTGCTGTGACTTCCCCTTTCGGACCTGCCTAGCCCCCCCAGTGTTCCGCTGGAGACAGCAGTTGTACGTGATGTGACATTGGGAGGCAATTATATATAATAAGCAATTGTGAATATTCGGCATAGCATACATAACGCTTGAGTTTTTTTAAGTTAAACAAAGTCAATTATGTTTCCAATATTGAAATTTACTCTTTCTGAAATCAACTGGTGGGGCTCACTTCAACGTGGACTTTAAACTGCGTCCTCAGGTTGACGTTAATCAGACCTTTCTGTCAGACTTCAAATTGGAAACTGTACAGCAGGGTGCGCAATAAAGTCATTGGTATGGTCATCATGTTGTTTTTTAGAAAATACATGTCCTGCATAGTTCAGAAACAGTATGAACAGAAACAACCAAGATTTCGTGTGTATAATCATATTCAAAGCACATCAAACACATTTGCAGACTTGCAAATCTTTGCCTCAATGTCAGGGTAATCTTTACATTAGTTGTGTTCTTTTTCTAATGTATTTAAAGCAAACAATATACGACATTCTGACATATGGTGTTGGTAATTACTGTCACCTAAAATAGCGTTCCTGCATGATTGAAACCTTACTTCAGCAGCTCAGTGCTATAGGGACTGAATTTAGTCTTGTCACCAAACATGTAATTAAGTGACATATCGGTGCTGTAGCGAGAAGCAGGTGGTTTTCGACCCATCGCTTCAGCAAGACGACGAAAGTGCCGGGAAGAATTCCCACAGCAAATTCCAACATATTGAACTCCGATTTGCTTGCAGGCTGCTGCAAAATTGTCGAAATCTCGTTGACAGCAAACGAAGTAATCCAAATCTTCAAAAAAGGCGGGCTTGCCTAAAATGAATAACTAAGGTTTAATTCTATACAGTTAATGAATAAAGCTTCAGTTGTGAATCTTGTGTTAAGAGACTCTACGTATTATGCACAAGTGAGGTGCTTGTGGCGGCCCGATAAGCTTCCGGATGGAGCTAGGAATTTCTTGAGTGCTTGCAAATCTAACTCAAATACAGAAGCAAACGTTAGTAAACGTACCATTGGGCAATTTCAAATCCAGAAACACTTTATTTTCTGGGGTCGTTCGGTATGGAACTGGCAAGCAACTGACAGGAATCTAGAAATATATTAGGGCATAATGAGATGAGATGGCATTATATTAGATAAGCATAATACGCAAAATTAAATCAGCATAAGTACAAAAAATTTTCAGTCATCTTAATGAATGCTATCACTTAAGGAGCCATTGCATTATCAGGATTATTGATGAAAAATTTGAGCAGATTGCTGAATTTTAAATTAGTAGTGAATCTACTCTGGTTGGCGGGCTATGTCCTCAGAACATTTCGGAAACTAGACTGCTTAATTAGATAGCTACCATCATGGTTTAATAAATTGAAATGTTGTTTACACTTCATGTCAAAAATCGTATGCAGTATGTGAAAAAGTATAAAAAGAGATTTTAAGACGAACTGCATATTGCTTCCGTTCTTGCCTTATATCAACAGTTGCAGATGATTTTAGATATGGCTGTTTTATGTTGACCATTGCTATTGGAAATGGCAACGTAGAATGTTTCAAACCATTTCTTGTGCTGGTTTGTGAAGATTTGTCTACCAAACACACTGTGCAACTTGAACAAATGTTCAGGAAGCGACAGGTAATAAATTTTTCATTTTTATTTTCTCATAAATGCTACATTAATGCTTTTCATTCAGTCCTCGATCGATGACACAGTTTTAGCGCTTTGAAATTATCCCTGTTGTATAAGTCGCAGGCCAAGCACAGGATTCCTCCAGCTCTGCACATTGTTAATATTTGGCACCAGCTATCATTTCTGAAAGTGTGACAAATTGGTTTAGAAATGCATTTAGCAAGGTCGCTCCCGGTAATGCGATCTCTTAGTTTCAAATAATGCAGTGTTTTGCAAATAAACCTGTGATAATAATAATAATAATAATAATAATAATAATAATAAGAATAATAACAATAATAAGAAAATGTGCTGGAAAATGCAAGTGAAATCCGAAAGTACGGAATATCAAATTGACTGTTTCAAAACTATTAGCAAAACATTTACATTTCAGAAGGTATATAATAGATTTCCTGCTTTGAGAACCTAAATCTACCAAGCATCCGCTTCTTAGAATTTACCAACGAAGCGACAATCATTAGATATTTAAACGTAGCTGAACATTTGGGAGATACTTAATACGTGAAATGACTATTTACAGTGTAACACTAGTTTTCCTTGTCAAGCTTAGTCTAGTCCAATGTTGGAAGTAACTGGACATTGCGCTAACTTTTACAGCCTTTCTGATCATCCTGATCTTATCGAGGATAGTTTCAGGCCCAGTGCTGCAGTTAAGGCCGACGACATCAGCACCTGCTGCTTCAATTCTTCGACAGGCCTCGTCCATAGGCACTCCATCCCTAGTACTGTTGGTAGCATTTGTACCAAAGCTTACCACGATTGGAATATCTAAGAAATACACAAGTTAACAAACAAACCAATATTGCGAAAACGAATAGAAGTCTCAATAGATGTCGACATATGTCGACCGGAACAGGGTATTAACTCTAAACTCCATGGTTAGTTACTTTGATTGTGCAACATACTTACGATGACCATCTGACTATTCGCAGCAAATATTGCTTTGCTTTTTAAACTTAATTAAGGTTAATTTTATCTTTATAATGTTAATTTATATCACCCCAAATATTTCGAAGGTTTCAAGTTTATTTGTTTTACTTTTTAACGCATTTTGAATATACCATTTACATTTGTGTTTCGGTAACAGGCAATGATTCCCACAGAGGAAAATAATGCATGGCCAATTAGAAAAATGAGACATCAAATTTTTTTCGAAACATAACGGGTGGGAGAAAGTCACGTGACGCTGGATAGCAAGTATTCAATTTTTTTAAATAAAGATATATTAGCAGTGGCATAGTTTACTCAGATTGTTGTGCTTAGCTTTAACTGTAATATATTGATCGTGGCACCCTACAGCATAACCCACTGAATCCTGGCATCTGCTCCTACAGGTACTCTGTGGTTCGATTTTATTAGTGCTTTTTGTGAAGTGTCAGCTGAGAAGGTTAAAGAAAACTAGATCCCAAAGCTTACTCGATCAATTCCTCTAGATGTCCTGTCTTTTGAAAACTACGTGTTTATTTGACCTTGGTGAAACTTGAATCCGTGCAGCTCGTTCATACTGGGTGGAATCTTTATTTGTCTGTATCTATTCGTTTTCATTGTCAATTTTTAAGTTATATCCACTCTAGTTGAATTGAACTAAGAAGTTCGAAGTAATCTAGTCTTTGTTTCCTGATATTGTTAAAGTCAAAGCTAGACCAATTCGTTTCGTTTGTCATACAGGAATCCCAAAATTATAAAATTAAAATGCAATTGCTTGTGAAGATACTGAAATGAAAACAATATACACGCATTTCAAATATTACTAAGATCTAGACACTCAATCTATTTGATACGTGGCTACCCTCTATGATATACTGCGCAACTACAATGATATTTAAATGCGGATAACTAAAAATTTCTGTTGTTAAAATATATAAATACAATAAATGGTAGACAAAACGATGAGTGACTGTAATTTCTTAGTGCAGTCTGTTCGGATATGTTTAAAATACGTAAAACACAATAAGGATTTATGTTCATGGATCCTATTCGTCACTACTGTATCTGCAGACAATGAACCCTCGACTGTCCTCATTTGGAATTTGTATTTATTTGTATTTGAAAAGCTGGAAACAAAGCTTATGAACCGTTTAGCTGCGTTTGTCAACTGTGGAGACATCCGAGTTCCGACAACACGATTGTAAACTCGCACATACCGTTTCCGTATTTTCTCACGGTCTCTACCGCGAGTAATGCTTCACCGAAGTCGAAATAGGTTTCAGCCACAACATAGTCGACTCCCGCTTCCAATGCCCATTCCAATTGTTCCTATAAAATTCCTCTTCCTTAAGATATTAATATGCGTAGGAGTAAAATGTAAGAGATAGATGTATTGGAGTTACAGCGTAGTAGCAAAACGCAGTTGACAGTCATTATGAAGAATAATCCGATGCACATTGAATGTATTTCACAATTCATTTGTCGTGCTTACCTTAAACATTTGTTTGCATTCTTCTACTTTTTCAGGGTCCCCTGGATTATAGCTGGTAGAATTGCAGATATTACCAGCAAATAGTTTCCCATGCTTTCTTGCAACTGTTTTAGCAATTTCCAAGGCTCTACGATTTAAGGCCTCCAAATCATTTTCTCGGTTTATCAACCTCAGCTTTTCTCGATGACCATAGTACTAAAGCAAGCAATGACAGCTGGTAACTTTTGAATAGCTATAGCATAATTTTTTGTGAAATGCAGAAAAATCTGCAAAAAGGAGGCTGCGTCTTAGGAACCTACTTTGTTGAATTATAAAATCCACATTGAATAATTGTACTATACCGAATATAGCACAGTCTTCAATGTTTCTAGGTTACGAGCATACTTTGAAGTTAAGTGTTTGCAAAGTTCTACAAGAGCTGAAGCCAAAGCAAGCTAAAACTTTAGTTAAGGTGGTGATTTGTTTGGGCACAGATTGTTGGTTGACGGCTCAAATCAAGATAAAATTTGACGAAACTTTCCAAAATAAGTTTTTTAGCGTTCTAACACCTTACGCGCACTGCCGCTTCAAAAATTGGACGTCTTTGCCGATTTTTGACAATTAAACCTGTTCCAGTTTGACAGTTAAACCAGTGCCATGGAAAATTTCCCATGAGACTGGAAACTGGCTAGCCGCGTCCTTAACTAAGTTTCACACATCTATTATATATAAAACATACTCGCTTTTGAATCGATTAACCGGGGTCCAGTTAGTCAGTTTTTAAAACTGACAATGGTTGCAAAACTGCGAAATTGCAATTTCGCAGAGGTATCAAATGATATAACCGATGTCTCGAGAAAAAATCACTTGAGTCTGCAAAAAATCTTGGAATATTATACTTCTTCTAAAATGTATTAATTTTTAGAAAAGCAACATTAGCTTCATGGTACGAATGAAGAGAAAGTGTTAAGTAACATTTTGATATAAAATGGCTTCTTAACTCCACGTAATCATAGAGTAATGATGGTTCAAAGTTAACATTACCAAAGAGAATCACCACCCTAAATCTATTTAATGCAATAGTTTATAGTCTTTTGTGATTTTTGAAAGCAAACTAAAATCCAAAAATAAAAAATAATCTGGATTACTGTGAATGCCAGAACCACATCTGACCCCGCATGGACAAACTCCTCAGACAACTGGGTCACCAACTCGGGGTGATCTAAGACACATTCTGGAACGAAAGACCCAGCCTTCAGATAGCCTCTTCGTTCCATCTCAAACAGATATCCTTCAGCGGCCAAGACGAACTCGCCATCAGCAAGACGCTGCCGCAGTCCTGAAAATCAAGTTGACTTTGGTACATTAACAGGTAGCAAAATAATTTAAACTGTTTGGTTTCTTCAAAATGAAAATGACTTTCGTCATAATCATTTTCAAAATAAGCCTTCATATATGCTCCGATTTAGGGGCTCACAGGTGTTTCACTGCATTCAGGGCACAGATAAAGCTGCAGCTGTAAAGCAGTAAAATGCAAGCTGGAGAATCGAGCTCTGCATTCAACAGGCTCCATCGCATAAAACAACATGACCTTTTATTTATTGCATGATCGCGCAATCAAGTTTCATCGTAGACAGTGAAGATCCAGACTTTAATTGATCAAGCGAGCAGTCTTCCAAGTTCTCATTCATATTATTAACACACACTGGACGCTTATGCAAGAATTGACACTGCTACTTTTACTGTTTTTGTTGTCTCAAAAAACGTTTGCTAATCCATGTGGTAAGGACAAAGTTTGAAATTTCAACAACACAGGATACATGACAAGCACTGACTGATTAGGAGAATTTTTCAGCGTAAGTGCAGTTTCTGAATATTGACTAAAACATTCATTAAATTATTGTGTCATTGCAATGCGTACCACAATCTATAACCATAAAAACCCAAATACGTAGGATTGTAGACTATTTTTTCTGAAATTTAGCAATACCCCCTGAGGTAAGTTGTAACTAAAATATCCTGCTGCCGCTTATTGTTTTGTTAAAGATTATATTCATAAAATCGGAAATGCATGGGTTCGTATTGAGAATAGCAGACGACTGCTGATTCATGATCAAATTTGCAGCTTAGCTCTCAGCATATCCTCATTTAGTTAACCCTAAATTTTATTTGGTGCAAAAATCCAATCTTAGCCAGTCATCCCAAAAGCGTTTGAACAGAATTTGGGATAAATAGGATGGATGGATGGATGTAGGATAGATGGATGTAGGATAGATGGAAGTATGTAGTAAAGACCAGGCATGTGCTTGGCACAATTTGGGGAGGGGAGCTTTCCGTTTTGTCTGCCCGTCTAACTCGAAAAAACAGTATTCTGGAGGGGGTGCGCTCCAGGTCCAGGTCTAATCCACCCCCAAAGCACACGTATGGTTAAAACATTAAACATTTTCAGTATACCCCACAATCTGAAGGACTCTTACAGACTGATGGATAGATTTACCCCAACATAAACTTATCTACCTAAATAAGTAAACTGAGACAACTGTTTATGAGATCTAAATAGTTCAGACCCGAAATATTAACCTCTTTTGCACTTCTGTGTGGATGTTTATTTTATTATTAGAATTATTAAGTTGCTCTATTATAAAGTCACCAAACTAACCTTTGCAAGAAGCCATCGTTGTCTGAAAATGTAGAATCAATGTACTATTCAATGTTACTTTATCACATTCGCAAATAAAACTAGGTTCCTGGTTTCAGCTACTTGTATTGGATGTAGACATATCATGATGATAAAAGTAGCATTTAAAACGCGGTTTCGAAATGCTGACAAGCAAAATCTACCGATGACTAAAAATAGCTAACCAAATGTTTACAACAATTTACAGCTTAAATCTTCAAAAACCTGGTCATGTTTATTAAATTACAAGCTGATAGGGAGTGCACGCATCAATAAAAAGTGTCTGGGGAGCTGCATTTAAAGTTTGTTAGGTTTTATCATGCGCTTTACAAGGTCAGCTTTAGTTTTCAGATAGTACTGATACAGTAGCAGAAAATAATTGTAAAAATCTGATCTCAGTCATCTGGACTGCTTGGCGCCGGCTCGGCAATAATTAGGGCATTTGTATAATGTGATTTTTGTAAATACTATTATTTTAGTGACCAGTACATATAATCTCTATTAGTGACGGCAATAGAACTAGGACCAACCCAATGACCGGAAACAAATCCGCGGCCGATCTGTCCGCTATGCATATACATCCCTCATTCGCGCCCTATTGTGGTCTGGGTATAGTTTCTCTATGGACTCTGCTCTGATCATCACAAGATTTGAACCATCGTGACCGTAGCTGGCCCTAAACCTTCTAGGAAAGCGAAACACATTCGCCTAACGAAGTCGGACTGGAAGAAGTTTGTAACTGTCCTTGACAAAAAGTGATGAATGCTGACCCGACACCTCCATCCGTTTACACCATCTCGCCAATGCCTTTGTTACTGCTGCTAACGAAGACCAGGCTTCATGGGCCCCAAGCGGGAACTCCAGATGCTAGCTTCATAAAACTCTTTCTCAAGTTATCAAGTTCTCGAGCAGTTTGTTGTCAGTAACAACCACTTTTCTGATAAAAGTTGCATATAGGACAATTTTATAGCGATTTGTGCAATCAGCTATGCAAATTATTGAAGCTGGTTAATTTGTTTAAAAATTTAGATATTCATATATCTCTCAATTGGGTCCCAAATTAGCAAAACATTTTCTGGTCGAAATCGAGAAGGAAACTGAACTCGGGAACTCGAGGAGTTTTTCAGTGATATTGCAACGCCACTTGAGACTTTGAAAAACGTTGAGCGTAGTTTAGCTACTAGACTCGAGAACTCGACAACAGTTTTATGAAATATACCTCAGAACACCAGTTCCGTTGTGAAATGCAGAAGCTGCGGAAAGAATCAGGCACAGAGAATCTGGCTGCTCACGTGAAGGCTGGATGATCTGTCTGCCGAAATGCAAGGCAGTTCATAGCCACTGCTAAAAGTCACTAAATGTCCTAAGTTGCCATGCTGACCTCGGAACTGATCATTGCGAAGTCTTGCGGTCTGCAAAGAACATCAGTGGATTAGCTCGGACAGCTGCTAGTGGTGCCTTCCTGCACAGAAACTTTTTGCAAGTCCTCAGAGGATAGCTGATGCCTTATGAGAAATACACAAAAGTGGCTTTACTAATCATGAAGGGGACCCACCACCAATGAAACCAGGAACTAACTAAATTCATGTTGCCATCATCAATCTATAGATGTCGGCTCATGTACTAACTTTACAGCGGGAGCCTAGGATTAGCCCTACAGCGCCGCAAAGTTAACGCTCCCCCGGCCGTTGATGGGGTCAGAAATGTTTTTGTCACCTGACGCCAAAAGCCAAATCTCTCCTCCTCTGCCTGTGCAACCGCTATTTATCTAATGCAGGTTGCCCAAAGTTCTGGAAACTGGCGAAGAAACTGGCGAAGATAATACCGATCCGAAAACTAGGCATAGATCCATCCGAATCGTCATGAAAAAGCTAACACATATCACATATACCTGCAAAGCCAATGATAGGGTTACCCGTTCCCAAGCCGGCTACCGATCTGTGCGATCTCCTTATGCTCAAATCCTACGCATCACGCAATCAATGAGGGTCGGGTTCAACTCGAGAAACCCTCCCCTCCGATATGTGTTGGTCTTAGTGGCTTTTGCAGAGCCTTTGACAGATCCTCGCACTATTACTTATTTCGGGCCATGATTGATGCCGCTATCCCTTTCTGTCTGTTGGTTTTGTTGTGCCAATGATTTGGGGGCACAATAGAAAAGGTGCAGGTTGGAGTTCTGCTTACAGATTGTAAGTGCGCACAGGCATTCCTTTCTGATCGGCAGTATAAAGCACCAGGCCTCGCCGACTCGCCTCACAGTCATCGTAAAAAGAAGTCGGGTAAAAAAATAAAAAATCTGCAGACTAGACCGAAAGTTAAGTCTTAACATGTTAATGTCATAATTCTCAATATCTTAATATATCGCATGTGTGCTTGTATCATCCACTAATCCAGTAAGGCCGAAATAAAAAGGAAATATATTACTAAAACTTCTTCATGAATCCTGAACTCTGGAATCAACGTTATGCATCTCTCGAGCAGCATGGACAGCTTCGTTACATAAACTGGTTTCAGTGATACATTTTTCACGTTTATCTGCAAATTCACCGCATTAGATAGCTTTGAAACTTTCTACGTCATAATACCTTAAAATAGAATTTCATGCCACTACGGATTTGTAGTGTTGAGACATTTTTGGAGGCAGCCAGCCGGCAAGTAATACAGTTATTATACTACTGGTATTAGTTATTAGACAACTGAGCGATCTTTGATTGCAACATCTAATTGAGTTGAGTAATTAGGCTAGATGAGTCCGACTTAGCAGCGATTTATCTGAGTCACTTTGACACTGCGAGGCAGGATGAAATTATTAACTTTAGATTTTCAAGGTTTTCGGTAGACAACTTAGGCTTTCTTTTAGAACTATTTATCCGAAGTGGCTGACAAGTGGCCTACATGTACTGAATCACCAAAGTTGGTGAATGTTGTGTCCAACGTCTGCCTTGGTTTTGTAGTTGTTTTATTTGTTCTGTTTTTGCTTCCAAGGCTGGGAGCATGTTTTGGGGTACAATAGAGAAGGTGTCGGTTGGAGTTCTGCTTACAGATTGTAGTTATGCATGCGCACTAACATCGAATAATTCGCGAACAATTCTAAATTGGCGCATACCAAGAATATTCGAATAGTCGCTTAGTATTCACGAAAAGTTAACAAATAATTCCAGGAACGGACATTAAAATTACTCGTTTACTTCTAACTAAGTATTCAATATTTTGGCGAATTTTCGAGTTCTTTGCTGCTGTTCTGCGCTAAAATCAGACTGAAGCAGAATAGAATATATTTTGTGTACTAAACTTGCAAAAATCTCGAATCGTTTTGTCCTAAAATTTCTATACATGCACACTTGACTTTATCATCACGGAGATTTCACATCTGCAACAGTTTTTGTACTTGGCCAAATATTTTTCTACCTGGCACGTTATATCTTAGAGCATATAACATATTGTTGTGATATTAGAGCATTTATTGTCTTGATCCGTCTGTATCCTGTTAGTTCTGATCCTTTCCAACCGATTATAGTGCAATTTTGCCAAGTAAATTATGTTCGACCAAATTCCCATTACCACAAGAGCACCATAACCATAACAACCACACACCCATGACAATAGTTTACTGATGCTGTACCTGTTACGGACAAATGTGTGAGTAGAGCTTTTACGTAAGTTCCCGGGAAAATCGATAATTTACGCATGTGCCCAGGCAGATTGCGAAACACCATTTTGATCTCACAATTATAGTATCTGCTCGGGCAGATGCGTAAATTATCTCTTTACCAGAATTATCTTTCCTGAAATGTTGTTGAGCAATATCTTTCCTAAAATTTTTGATACGTCTCTTTTATTTATTACAAAATAAGTAGAAGTATGTAAGAAAGGGTTTATATCTTGTATGTTAGTCGTTCTTGTTGTTAACTTTTAAACCAATGCTGTGAAATGAGCGTTTTTTGGCGAAATGGCGAATTTTTTGTTTCATTCACTTCACTTTACTTCATTAAAGAAAGAAAGAAATTTGCACACTACCAAGCAGCCGAAAAATCGGGCATCTGGCGGGACTAAATTTAGATTACAGAAATTAAATGTTGTAGTTTGAAAATGGAATAAATTAAATTAAATTAAGGGGGTCCAAATTTTGGTCATTTTTTCGACTTTCTCCGATCTAGCTGATTTTTACTTTTTTATGGTCCAAACGGTATATTTTAATGAGTTTTTAAAATTAGAGTTGTAAGTCGTACGGTTGTTGCGTAATCTCACCTCAAAGTTGAGGTCTCATGTGTTAAACATAGGAAACTTAAAAAGATCTTGTCTGCTATTTGGTTAAAATTTATATATTTCTAACATTTGAACTACTTTAATTACTAATGAGTCACCTTAGCGACACATCACCCCACTCGTAATAACTGCAGAAACACTAATGCAGGCTCACTCACCACGCAAGACGACTTTTACTAGAAACTGGGTGATTACTATTACAGGAGACCCGGAAAGCGACCAAGGACCCTGCAGGAGTGCAAGAAATCAAGACACAGCTGAGTGCCGGCTGCTTAGAACATGCGAGGTGATCAAAATGGATAATATTATGAAAATAGTTAAAGCGTAAGATTTAATTTAAGGGGGGTCCAAATTTTGGTCATTTTTCTACTTTCTCCGATCTCGCTGATTTCTACGTATTTTATGGTCCAAACGGTACATTTTAACGAGTTTTTAATATTAAAGTTGTAAGTCATACGGTTGTTGCGTAATTTCACCTCAAAGTTGAGGTCTCATGTGTTAAACATAGAAAACTTAAAAAGTTTCACTTTTTTGGAGTAGCGTCAAAAATCTCGAAACTGGGCAATGCTAACCAGCCATGTCTGGTATCATTGGAAAGGGCTGCATGAGGTCTGTGATTTGTTGGAATTTGAACTTTGATTTAGGCTTCTAAACATTTTTAATTTATTTTTGAACATTTAAAACTTGAACCCATTTTAAAAGCGCAAGAATGTATCTCAAATCCAAAATAAATTTCAATAAATTTCTCAAAAATACAATTTACGCATTTGCCCACAACAGTTAGGGAAGATAGCCTGAATTATTGTTGGGCAGATGAATAAATTATCTATCTAAAATAGATGATTTACGCATCTGCATGGGCAGATAGCGAGCGGTAATTGCGAGATTCCGATTGCTGTTTTGCTATCTAAATTACCTATTAGCACGGGAACTTACGTAAATGCCCGACTTACGTGGTTGTCCGTAACATACGCACCCGGAAGGGTTCTCGAGCTTATTCACAAGCTTTCAGCATTTAAAGATGCATCTTATTGTGATTTATGACTTAAGAATAGTCGATCTTGAAATTCGAATAATCGAATAATTAGAATTATTCGCGAAGGTAGTCCTAGTGGTAAAGTGTTCTATTGAAGATCGAAAGCACGACAGTTCGATCCCCGCCCTGGACGCTTTATTCACAGCATTCGAATCGAGGTTTTAACCTTCAGGTTTGATTACTGTACCGTGACCTTATCGCTCTTAGGAAATAAAGTTCTTTGAGATGCCTAGGAATCGTGGGTTTGCAGGTTCTAATGAGTCTGGCAGATTTGTATGTATTGAGGTTGTTGTGGTCCTAAAGGATTAATATAAGAAGCGATTTGATTAAAGACTTCGGATTTGAGATGAAGATGAATTTAGTAAGTCACTTCAGGTTAGAAAAAAATAGTGGACCCGCTATTAGCCCATATTAGTGATTTGATTTGAGGACCCTGCCTGCAATCATGGATATTCGAGGCCAAGTTATAAATGCGTACTTCCTGCGAACAAAACCATTTCTGCTTGCAATATTTACCCGATTCTGTCTCAAGAAGTCTAGCGACTATAGTTGAAAAAATACTGTGTTAACATCTGTTAACAAGTTTTTTATGCAATGCTTCATTTTTTAAAATATGTTGCTAATTGTACTTACCTTGACCGCCTTGCGAAGCATCCTAATTTTATCGAGTATAGTCTCGGGTCCAGTACTGCAGTTGAGGCCGACGACATCAGCACCAGCTACTTCAATTCGACGACAGGCCTCATCCATTGGCACTCCATCCCTAGCACTGTTGGTAGCATTTGTTCCAAAGCTGACCACAATCGGAATGTCTAAAAATATGCAAGCTAAATGCTTCTTGTAGATGAGTCAGGATTTACAATTCTACAAATTTTACAAAGGTTGAGATGGGTTCGGTAGTGCGGTAAAGCGCATCTTAGAGTAGGAGTTGGGTCAGCCTAAAACGGATGCTCTCTTAGCGGATAATACAAAGTGTATATCACCTCATCTTTCACCGCATACCATTATTGTGGTCATGCGCTAATCTCATCACTAAAATGTTATTCTCCACTCCAAACATTTTGTAGGCTTTCAAGCTTATTATTTTCACATTAAGTAATCCACCTGCTCGTTGTTAATGATTTCTGTAACGTCACTCAAGGGTAGCTTCCAGATATGGTGATATTGATCAGCCCACCGGACATGGGCACCAAATCTGACAGATGAAAAGCAAGAAAGTTTTATTTTTACGTTCCGTGTTTTCACCAAGTTTTCTGGATGTTCTATTTTATTTGCTTGCATTCCAATGGAAACACTTTTGGACACATTGCTATCGGTTAACCGGTCAGTCAACGTCCGACATAGCGAATTTCCAACAACGATACAGAACTGTCTGTGTAAAACTTCGCTAACTGACGTTTTGTTAAGATCCAGACTAATAAACTTTCAATGATAAAAATACATCATAAATAAATATTGAAAAACGCCTGCCTGCAGTCACTAAGGCCGTAGTCTTAGTCGGACCAAAAGACAGCCTAACTCTCCTGTAGATGTTTATACCGCCAGATAATGCTTTGAACAAGCAGTAGTTTTGTGCAAAATGATCTTGTTCGGACTATAGCATATATTTAGTAAATATGGGCCAATATAAGTAAATAAGTAAAATATTATAGAAATGTATCTTATTCAAAATTGTGTTATGTTTTTTCATATAATTTAGCAGCGAATTATATATTTTCTGTTGTTGTAAGAGCATACGTGTGCTTGGGGGGGGTTTCACCCCCCCCAGACCTGAGCTCACCCCTCCAGAGGGGTCCCTCACCCCCCCTCCCCAGTATCCGGATTTTTCCGGTAAAAAACCGGAAAAATCCGGTTTTTCGGCGGCCTTCGGCCGCCCTTCACCTCCCCCAGAACTTCCCCTCCTGCACATGTCTGTGTAAAAGCGAAAAAACCGAGCAAATACAAGATATTCACTGGTGTAGACGGTTTGCCTTCCTCAACGTGAGTCCAAATGAGCAAAAAGCTCTCCAAATCCTGTGAGCAAAAAGCTGAAGCTGAAGCAAAACTTTTAACCGTTAAGCTGAAGAACTTGATCAACTAGAAATTTGTTTGAAAGATATACGTGAATAGCTTTAACTGACATAAAGCTATATCTATGTGCTTAGAAGATACACGTACCGTTTCCATACTTCCTCACTGTTTCAACGGCAAGTAAAGCTTCACCAAAGTCAAAATAGGTTTCAGCAACAACGAAGTCCACTCCTGCATCCAAAGCCCATTCTAGTTGTTCCTTAAGTTGCAAAGAAATACGATGTATGTACACTTCCATACAGTTTTAATGTATAATGACAGGGCTCTAGCAAATTACAGTGCTTTAGCGCTACAGCAAATTACAATTGAATGCACCTGACAATGCGTGCTTGTTTTACTTACCTTAAACATTTGTTTGCATTCTTCAACTTTTCTAGGATCCCCCGGACCGTAACTTGTAGAATTGCAGATATTACCGGCAAAAAGTTTTCCATGTTTTCGCGCAACCATTTTTCCAATTTCCAAGGCTTTGCGATTTAATGCTTGCAAATCATTTTCACGGTTTATCAACTTCAGCTTTTCTCGATGCCCATAGTACTAAAAAAATCATAACTGTTAAAAATATTACAACTCAGAAAAAGTTCATAATAAAATAACGGCAACATTACGAAAAGTTTTATATTCTGGAATCATCTGCACACTCAAAATAATAGCCAAAACCTTCCAGTTTTTTTAGAAAAAAGTTAAAGTCAAGTTTTAAGAAACTCTGCTAGGTTAATCAAAGCTTCTTAAAACCCAGCTGAGTCAAGTTAAATTAGTAATTTAAAGTTGCTTAATTGCTTTTGGACAGGAAGGCTTAATTCCACCGGTCAAAAACCGTATGGTTTACTGTTAATGCCAAAACCACATCTGATCCTGCATGTACAAACTCCTCGGACAACTGGGCCACCAACTCGGGATGTTCGAGAACGCATTCGGGTACGAAGGAGCCTGCCTTCAGGTAACCTCTTCGTTCCATTTCAAACAAGTATCCTTCAGCGGCCAAGACGAACTCCCCGTCGACCAGACCTGAAAGACGAAAGAATTCGCAGACCTGAAAATCAAGCAATCTTTCTGATCTAACAGCAGGATGAGTAAAACATCAAGAGAGAAAGTAGTGCAGGTGGTACACTGTGTACCAAAGGATCATTAACGATTTTCAATGTGGTTTCAGTTTTGCTTCAAAAATAAGTGGAAATCGTGAAACTTATGATATTTTGTGCAAGCTTAAATGTCCGCTGAACAAAACTGTAAAACTTCTGCGCAGCCAGTTATTAAATAACTAAGTTTACTTACAGGCTTACTGCATAAAACAGAAGTGCATTTAATTATTATAATTGAGGAATTACCTAGTTATCAATAGACTTGCACCTCATACAATATGCATTAGTTTCTGCAACGGATTCATGAATTTTAAATGTCTGATAGAAGTTTCAATCCGTTTCAATCTTGTTGGTAGAAGTTTCAATCCGAATTCAGAATAAAGAAAGAACGTTGCTATTTTGAAATTACCGTACGGTAGGAGCATATAATCCGTAGTGCTTGGGTAAAAATCTTGGGAAAACAACAAGACTTCGTGTAATGTGGGTAATAGCGTCCCCGCTATCACCTCCTTTCCAAGTCCCTTTCAATCTTTAACTTTCATAGTTTTCCCTAAAATTCCTTAAAACTCCCTAAAAATCCCCCAAATTCCCCTTAAATATTATGTTATTATAATTGTTGGGAAGCCCCATGATTATGTGCTATTTCGCATGTAAAAATCCCTTTTTAAATAATGTGCAGTGTTAACTTTATGCTCATATTCCAAAAATTGTGTAAAAACATATAATTTCCATATTTTCTGAGTGTAAACTTAACATTGCATTTATTGTTAGCTTAGCAAAGATAGACCCTCCCGTTCCCAACGCATAACAAAATTCTCCTTGAACGCTTACGTCACCTTTTCTTCAGTTGGGAGTTTTTCAATCTATCGAGCGGTCGGTTTCCTAGGTTTGGGGCCCCACCCATCACGAGTCTACACCTAAAACGCAAGTGTTTGTTTTCGCTTTCTCCTTTGAAAATTACCCTTCACTCACCTTTTCTAATTCCCTTTTTTATTTTTAACCCCTTTCAATTTCTTTTCCTTCTAACTCCTAACTCTCCCTTCCCCTTCCCTTCCCTAATTAGCGGGGTTGTCCCCGTCCCCCCGGGTCTACCCTTTTCTAGCTAACTTCCCTCCCCTAATTTTGTTGTTTCCCTCCCTTTCCCCTATTGATTTGCTGGTTCCCTCCCCTCTTTATTTGTATTCCCTCTTGTACCCTTGTTGTGTTTGTTTTGCGGGTAGTCCGCTATATCTGCTTGTTCCCCCCTCTGGGTAGCCCAGACGGGATTTTGCTGTTCAATTATCCTTGTTTTGTGCCCAGTAAATTGTCCAGTTATCTGTCCGATTATTAATTTAGTTTTTACTAATTTTATTTAACTAGTTCTGATCTCTTTATGTAGCTAGGTAGCGCTCTAGGAATAGCCCGGAGTTTGTCCCTAATTGAGCGTAAATTTTGTGTGCGTGTCCCCCATTTTGTTTGGCGCCCCGTTGGAGTCCCCCAAAAGTCGTCTGTTCCCCCTTTGGCGAGGCAAGTCGGTGGAAGGAGCCGCCTGGACTAAAGATCTCCACCCGCAGTCGTCGGTCAGCGTTCGTTGCGCCCAGTCTCACCCTATCTTAAACTACTGCTCACACGCATTTATGGTGAAAATCATCCCGGGATACATGTGAGATCCGGGACTCTTCTGCGCAGAGGCAGTCACAGAAAAGCAACCGGTTAAATGTGCACTTAGCTTGCATGTGCCTAACGCTTTAACCGCTCAATTTCTGTATTAAGTTTCATGCTTTACGTGACTTGCTTTTAAATGACTAAGAGTCGCTAAAATTTATTGGTAGTTTTCGATTGCAAAACTTCTTATAGGTAAACAGTCGGTTCCACCCCGTTCAATTGGACAATTTAAAGCGTTACTTTATTGTTTTATGGCTAGGGTTACCCAACTAACGTTTGCAATAAGCCGTCGCTGTCAGAAGATTTCAATCAGTAAACGCTACTTTATAACAGATGCAACTAAAACGTCTTAAAACCAAAAGTTCCTTGTTGGTTGTAAGGACGTGGTTAGGTTGTAAACAGTTTACAGTGATAATGAATAACTAAAAACTGTTACGGACAACTATAAATCAAATGACTGGCCAAAAACAGGAATGAAAATAGGTAACACCTGGCGGAGCCCAATCTTAGAAAACATTGTAAATCATTTTTGCCACAAGTTAATTATAACTTTGGTCTGTGTACAGTAAACAGTAAACACAAAAACGCAGACACCCACCCTCCCCACACACACACTCACACACTCACACACTCACACACACTCTCACACACAAAGACACAGCGCACCGATTCAGTGGTTAAGATAGAGCCAGATGGGAGTTTAAGTTGGAGCTGAAGCTTGGTTAGGAAATGAAAAGTGAAACTAATTTAAAATTAAAGCAACAAGCAATATTAGCTGCAAAAGTTTAGCTTCTTCCGGATGAATATTTTATTTAAACTGAACCTGCTGCGCTGATCGCAGGTCTTCATGAGTGAGTGGGCAGTTGCTTATAGGTGTCTTAGTTTAGTAATCAGAAAAACCAGGTTTCATTTAGATATCAGGAGCCAAGTTTTGCAGGTTGTGGTGTCGTAACTCGCAATTGTAACTAGCGGATTTGCAAGCTGCAAGTGTTTCATTACGTGTCAAATGCGGAATCTGCACTTGCACTTGGTCTGCGAGTCAACTGATTGCAAGTTGCCAGTTCGCTTAAACACGTGCAACATGTAGCAGTTCCAAAACACTCGCTGAGACAGTCACTTGCAACTTGCAAGTGCGAGTAAAGTCGTCCAGTAGATTTGTTTTTTTCACTTAGTGCCACACCCCTGTCGCTTTCGCATGTAGGGGTAGTGCCAGACCCAATTTTGTCTATCTAAGTGGAAGTGGGGCCTAGGTCTGGCACTGCATGCAATTATCCGAGGCGTCATCAAGGGCACTGCCGGAGCAGAAGTGACCACGCTGCTTTCACCACATCGTGTTCACCCGTTGGCTCCATCCCATGGGGGTTTCCCCCCAAAGGCGGCCAACTCCTTGCAAATCTCGGACAATACAATTAGAAATTATATCCTGGGGGGATAAAACGCAATATGGTATATATAAACCATGTGTAATGGAACGACTTAGATCTTGTGCTCAAAAGTGGTTAAAAAGTTAGTTTTTAATTGGTCATCGTCCCAAAAGAAGTCTCTACTGAAAACGGAATCTAACAGATCTTGTCGATGCTAAGCTTTAGTTTTGGTATTGTGTTCAAGCCATAATTAATTGTAATTGTATATTGTTGAAGTCAGAGTTGCCAGTCCCAAATAAGTGCCTTCCAACTAATACGAGAAGAAAAGTCTAAATTTACTCCAACATTAACACAAGAGAAGGGCACCTACAAGTTTAGTTAGGATTAATTAGCCCAAACATAATGATATATCATACTTGAAGTAATAATCATAATAATAATGAGATCAATCCCGATATCTCCCTTTCTGAAAGGACAGGTGTCTTTTCCCTCAGTGACCCGGGTGCGGTCACTCTCCCCTTCCATCGCCAGAGAATAATAAAAAAAGAAGAAGAATCATAAAAGTCCAATAATTCCAATGTGAGTTTAACAAGCAAAATGTCAAATTATCATGGAAGGAATTCAACATTTCGAGTCAAAAAGAACGTACTAATCTTTAACAACAGCGTTTAAAAGCATTCCTCATTGTTTGATACCATAAATTAGAAGATGGTTTAGCTAGATAATCTCATAATTGTGCCGTACGTAAGAAATTAAGTATAATAAGTACGTAAGTGCATAAATTTGCAATTATTTATGTTTTACAATGTTCTATGACTTTAAATTGTTATTAATAATGTTAAGTAGTATTAATTAGGCTGAATTTATGTTAATTAGCTAATTATTACGTAAGAAATGAATTTTTGATCTGTGACACAACTTAGGCTCATAAGAAAGAGAATTTTCTCCCATTTCCAAAAATGCAATCCCCACGTTTCAACTCCCAAAATTGAGTGAGTTATAAACGAAAATGTTTTAGTAAGATTAACCTTAATTTCGTAATCTTACTTTGCTTAAAAGGAAAGTCCTAAAAGTGGACTTCTAAAAAACCTTTGTACTAACTTTCTTTCCTTCTTTCTTTCTTCCTTTCTTTGTCTGGGAGGTTGTCTACCTCCCAGACTACATGGCAGTCAGGTGCGCTGCTGTTCCCTCTTTCTCTTTTCTTTTCCTACGTACGAGAGGCTTGTCCTCAGGTGAACTTTTGTTGGGCCTAGTCCAGCAAAAGGAGGACAACAAAAGTTCGCCTCAATAGAAGAAAAGAAGACACAAATTTTAACACATAGGTAAAGTTCAGAGGGGGCTTAATTAATTCCCCACAATTAAAATTATTACGAAAATTAGTCAGCTATGTCTAGCCAAACTTGTAGGATATTAAGGTTCTCACTTTACGTCTTTAGCACTTATTTAAATTGCGCAAAAGTTGGAAACAAAAGCCAAAATTCATGATATTTCCCCTTTGGTTGCGTTTACATGTTAACCAAAATTTCGCAAAGTTTTGCAGAATTTCAGCACCCAAAATCCATCAAAAAAGGGTCAGTTGGGGGGCAATAATTTCCAAATCTCATTAATTTTGGTCCTTAATGGCCCAGCTGGCTCAACTAGCCGCTGCAGGCCCCGTGCAAAAGATAGCAAGCTTCTAGAAAGTTCTAGAACTTTCTAGAAGCTTTAGGCTGAAATAAAAGAGAAATTCCGCCCCCAGTTCGCTAATGACCTGTCACCGAGCTGTCAGCAAAACTGTCAGCTCGGTCCCCAAAATTTCAGTTTCTTCACTGTTCGTTTAGCAGTGGCCGAGAGCGGCCGGATTTTTACTCCCTCTCCCCCAGAGCGTATTACTTCTCGGACCACAGGTGTGGTACGGGAATATAGTAATACGCACTCCCCTGTAGGACGCAAATAGGACTTTTCTGGCCCACACTGGCCAGAAAAGGGCTGAGGTTTAAAACACGAACACTACAACTTGAGGAGCCTTAAGGATCTTCTATATCCGGCTCAAGAATTAATGCCTAGGAAAAAATATTAGGATTTTTTGGCCTTTTGGCCTTATTTTTCTTTTATGCAATTTTTGGCCTTTGGGCCTTATTTTTACTATGGTGTTTGGAGGCTTTTATGGCCAACTTTTATGGAATTTTTGGGCCAGTGAGCCCCGATTTTTATGGTAACATTTTGGGCCTAAGGCCAATTTTTAGTTCCATAGCATGTTGGGCCTCCGGGCCAGTTTTATTTTTCCTTTGTTTTATTATTTGAATAATTCAAAAATTACGGGACAGCTCATGTAAACCCCTCCTGTGCGATGGAGGTCTTGAGACGTGTCCATTTTTCTCTTCTTTTACTTTTCTCGTTTCAATTCCATTTTACCTACCAAGCCACGGCCTTTATGGCCTAAAATATTCTCTTTATTTGTCACTTTTGGGGTTATTTTTTGTAGTTTTCATGGGATTATGAGTGGGACCCCTAACCCCTGATTCTGAGCTAGAGAGCCCCTTAATTACGGCTCTGAAATTAATAAGCTAGTTAGAGGAACTATTTCCCCACAGCTGGCAACTAGGAGTTGCCGGCCATGTTTTCACAAAAAGCCCTGTAATGTCTTAAAACTTCCATAGTCTGTATTATGTAGTATTTCAGCGTTAGGTCGGCATTAAAATCATTAGGTACTAAAAATTATAGGGTGTTTTGAAAGCCAATTCTTAAAACATGAGTCGTGTTATTTTTAATTTAATTAATTATCAAGCAGTCGTTCAAGAGGAATGGCCGGCTTCCTCCCTTTTTGTAGTTTTAATTAATTGTGTACTTAGTTTAATTAACGATTCTTTGTTGTTAGCAATAATTGCTTAGCAATTATTACTCACTGGCTTTCATCAAAATTTAAGTTAAATCTCTTTCCAAACTTGTGAAGTTTAAGTTTTTCCAGTAAAATTTCTTTTATCAGCAATTCTGAGGAATTGCAAAGCCGTAAAATTCGTGCATAACAAAGTTCAAAGTTCACAAACTTCTTACACATATGAGCCTAAGTTTAGTTTATTAGTTAGTCTAAGTAGCTAGATGATTATTAATATGATTGTTTTATATAGTTGAGGTGTGAATGTCTTGTATGATCGAAGTATGAACGTTTTGCAAGTCTGAGGTGTGAATGTTTTGTAAGTCTGAAAGGTGAATGTTTTGCAAGAAAGGAGCGTGAATGTGTTATAAAATATAGATGTGAATGTGTCCCCGAAAGGTACCTAAGGTGGTTATTCGGGTAAACTCCTCATGGAGCGTGAAGTTCCGAAATTAACCGAGTTTCAAGGATGTTTGGCTGAATGGTTGTGGAATGTCATGATTTGCATGCATGTAGAATGAGTGTTTTTGTATAATTGTGGTGGCAACTCACGGAAACTCCCCTTGTACGATAGGGGTTGTGAGAATTGTCAAATCTGTATGTATGTTAGTTGAGTGAATGATTATTAATAATGTAATTAGCAATATTAGGATAATCCAGGGAATTCCAAAACTCAACAAGCTGTAGCATGCTCCACCAATAATTGTCAAGTTGCAGATTGCGTTAAGCTTTACATTAATTAAAGATAGTATTTTAAGCTGTCCGAAATGTCAGTTGTACTGGATTATCTTGATATGTGGTAGCTCACCGGTTCTCATCAGGTGCATGAGACCAATCTTCATGAAGTTTACTTTAGGACTCCTGTATTAGGCAGGAAAATGGTGTGAATGTGTACAAATGTTTGTTTATTGTTGAATGCTTGTTGATCTGAGGGACAAGAGTGTGATGAACAAGTGACAACATGTGACAAGAGTGTGAATGAGTACTTACTTCAGTATTAGAATAATATGCAAATTAGGTAGTTAATATGGTCCAGGGTCACGGGGACCCCCAGGATAAGTTGATACTACCAGGTGGTCCTCGATTCGTCCACGTAGGTATGCCCGCAAGAAGGGAGTGGACGAATCGCAGATAAAGGACTTCGTGCTGGTCTGTTTCACCTGTTTAAAGCCAAATTCTGTCCCAAAATGTGTAATATAAATCAGTTAAGTCTATCCACTGTTCGTAATTGTATGTGTTAATTACCTAGATCTGTGCCAGTAAATTCACCTCAAGCTAGTAATTCTTGCAGTGCATTACAAAATAACTCATACATTCTGTCAGCCTTTAGCACAAAGGCAAAAGTCAGTTTTAATCAAATTGCAAGAATTATGCCAAAGTTGTTATTCTTGCCCTCACTCGTTCTCGCTAACGGGGTAACTAATTTGGTTATAATTTGTATTTTTTACAAAGCATATTGTCTCTACAGCTCAAACTTTTATATTGACAAGTAACTACAAAAGGGTAATCATTTTCTATCGAAAATCCTAGCCTAGTCGGGCTGTAAACATCAAATCATACTTTTTAATCAATGCAAACAAACAACTATTGGATTTAATGGCATACACGGTGAATATCATTACGTAAGCATCAAATACACCTAAAATCACATAAATAATAGTTAGTTAGAATGTTAATACTGTGTAATTACGTAAGAATTAAGAATTACGACGAAACCATCTTCTAATGAGTCAAAAAGGAATGATTTTGTAAGCACACGTTTCTATCTTTGTAAACTTGTTATACAGTAAACAGGTGCTTTCCTGTCGCAAATCTTACGCCTCAAACCTAATTATGCGCAGACCGAATATGACCATAAATGAATATATGTTAAATCAACGATTTCTTGCATTCCCATGCAAGAAGTCGCCCAAAATCTTATATTCGGTGAAATTTTGCTTATAACAAGCTAATAACGCATAATTGATCACGTTTTATCCCGCTAAGGCGGTTGAAGAGCACTGTTTCGGGTTTTTCAACAAAATCTCAATCAGAAATTACTAAGGTTCTAAATTTCGTCTCTGAAAGCCTTATAAGTGAGTAATAGTTGCTGGGTTTGATTCCCGCACTTGTATTCTGAACTAATGGGTTTTAACCCATTTGATTCAGGTCAGACGAAGCTGCTGCCTGCCAGGACTCTCGAATCAGTGTCGATGATTAGCCTGTGGTCATCAGATTGGAATCAGTATCAGTAGCATAGTAGTATCAGTCAGACGGAAGTCGTCAGTCAGTATTTGGAACTCAGTCAGAATTGGTTATTATCGATCCAGTCCTTGAAGGCACATTGGCAGTTATCAGCACTTGACAACAGTATAAGGCAGGGACAGTCTGGTTCATGAGCTAATCTATTTGGGAATCCTTAAAACCTAACGCTACTAATTGTTTGTCAATCATTTGTGCAAACTATCAAAAATATCTAAAAATGCAGTCTTTTGCCCGTTTGTCTGTCACTCTTACCGAAGTTATCATCCTCTTGTTGTCTCTGGCTTAGGCCAACTGCCAAGCTATATTCGAAGGAGAGATTATTCAGAGAAGAAGGATAGTGAAACTCTTTTAAATTATCTGTCTAATTTACTTAATAATAACCTTTGTAGCCATCTCCCGGTAACACCCCGCCTAGACCGACCCCTGTATTGTTCAGTAATCCAAACTTCCGCCAACACTCGTGAGGTTGCAGGCGTAACCTAACGGGATCACCCAACTCCATAGACCGGAATTGTAATACCCGACACCCTGTTAATTTTAGTTAATAATCTGTTATCTTTGAACTGTGCTGTAGTTTCTCTGTAAAAGACGAATAGAGAGTAGACTTGAGTTTAAACACACGTCACGCAACACACCTAACGTGCCCAGTCATAGTACCTGAAGAAGAGGACTAATAAGTCCCAAGTTAGTTAGTAACCGGTCAATCTCCAATTTAGTTAAGCTATATCTTGATAATCTCTGGTCCCTAAAATAACCCTTTCCAACCAAGGGCTGGCAACTCTGGTAAATCTAGTAATCTGTACCTTTTTAATATTGTAATTCAAGTTGTTGTCAATAATTGCCGTGAAACCCTTTCTGTCCTCCTTTGTTATAAATATAGCATTCTTGGCTAATAAATTAATCTTGTTGCGTGCAAATCGTAGTCTACATTTCAGCTGCTGAAGAGAGGTCCAGGTGAGATCTCCCAGGAATACAAAGGGTAAATCGCTCAGATCCTAGTAAGTTGGATCTGAATCAAGAGTTAAAGACTCATAGTCTGATCTTAGAGTTTTGACCAGTTGCGTCAGAACATTCCTATCCATACTCCAGGTGTGATTGGATAGAGCCTAACCCTCCTCGCCTAAACGAACTCACAATAGTACCCCTAACAGGTTAGCTGTAGAGATCCCCGATTTTGGCAAATCACCTTTCGGAAATCTGGTACATAAGTTTGTCTACCTAGGCAAACGCGCTAACCTTCCGTGTGAGTGAACTTCTAACCTAAGCGACCCCACTTTTGAAGTCAGATCAAATCAATCGAGTTCTCTAACTCAATCCAACTCAGTTCATTACACATGTCTATCTTATGAACTGTTGCCGGCTGGCCACAGAAAACTTTGAATAACAATTTCGAAGTAATTTTGAGAATTTAGTCAGGTGTTATTTTGTTTCCTGGGTGACTTGTGCAGCTGTAGCCATATCAGCTTCTGCTGACCAGCTGTGTGCTAAAAATTAAGTTTAAGCTGGTTACGAATGCAGTATACACTTCATATTAGCTGAAGTCTCTACTGAACCAGCAATAATGAATAAGTCAGTCAAATTAATTGTGCAATTTTATTTGAATATTTTATGCACAATAGAGACAAGAAACATTTGTTTTAAAAACAATTGAATGTCTTGCTTAATGTTTGTCAATTTTCAACCAACTTTAATAATTAACTGCTATGTTTTGCATACTTCTGAAAATAAGAATTTAATAATGTCAAAGAATTTAATTTATTCATAAAACAGATATACTATTATGAAAAATTTTAGTCAATAGGTTACGTTTCAAGTTCGTCAGTTTCTGCAAGTTGCTTTGCTAATTTCCGCAAGTTTGTTTTCCAAAACAGTTCTAATCCGCACTTGCGTTTCAAGTCCCAGTTCTTGCGAACTCGCACTTGCAGATCCGTAAGGTTTTATGGAATTGGCCCCAGGCTAATAAAGAACTACAGTTTTGACAGAAACCAATTTCTTCTATTCCACTTTTTTGTTCTCTGCCAAATTTTTTTACAAATAAGTGCTGGTAATAACTGTTGTAAAGATGTTTAAACAGTTCAACTACAACGGAGATTTATTGTTAGCTGATCACATAACAGGTATTATTTTAAGGTGGTGGTTCTTTTTAGGGTACTATTGCCAGCGCATGGCTCAAATCAAGTTCAACGATTTGATGAAATTTTCCAAAATTACTTCTTTTAGGGTTCTAGCACCCTCGGCACAATCCCGCTTCGAAAATGCCGTATCAAATGATATAACCCATGTCTCAAGAAAACATTTACTTCAGTCTGCAAAACAAATTGAAAAATGTTTCTATTCTATCCTTCTAAAATGCAGTAAAACGATTTTAGAGAATCATAAATAGTTCCATTCTACTCATTAAAAAGAAAAAATTTAAGCTACATTTTATATAAGTGGCTTTTCAACTTCAACTAATGAGTAAGTAATAACGGTTCAAAGTTGATGACTCTAAAATGAATCACCACCTTAAGTCTACCTTTGTTCACAAAACCTGATCAAATTTTCTTGTGTATAATGTTTTTGCAATTTCCAATAAGGTTCCTTCTAGCAGCACCTATGGAAACTAATTTCTACATGAAATAAAGAATTTTGTTGACATTGGAAAACTCACGTGTTAAAGGTGTAGCTTTAACTCAGCCAATCTTTACATTGGAGTACATGTTTTTTGCTTTCATTGTTTTTTGTGTTCGAGGTATGCAAAAGTTATTTATTCCATGAGCAACTTTAACAGACCTGCTGCGCTGAGGCTGAGGAATGATGAAACTGCTTTGGAGGCTATAAATAGTAGGATCGATCCTCAGGCGCGTAATCAGGTTCCATAAGTTACTCTAGCATGGGGTAACCGCCAGGTAAAAATCGATCCTTTTCGATTTCACAGGAGGGAAACGAAGGTTGACACAGAGCTGCCCGACGGGACATCAGACAAGGGTTGCAGCTGTAT